>JAQGCB010000720.1:0-19135 GCA_034698835.1 Protaphorura tricampata
ATAAGATTACAAGGAATCCGCTGTTCAAAAAAATACAAGATCAACCCAAAATCACCCCGAACTACTACACTCAAAGTGGCTTCCATTCTAAAATTTTTTCTTCATGTTGTCGTCGTTCGTGTTATGTCTGGAGAAGAAAACTGTCTAGATTCAAATAGAAAGTACCAGATTCAATAAAAAGGGTACGTAACTAACGTAACCCATAAAACTTTTCAGACTCGTGCCATTTAAGTCTAGACAAACTCTGGATCATCCCACAATGCCTTGAAATACTTTTTCCATTAAAGTTCTAGATTATACAATTTTTCACCATAATTAAACTGGAAAAGTCTCATGAGTGTAATACGAGACCCCAAATATAATACATTTTTGTTTCTGGTAGAACTTTGAAGCTTGTTTTTGATGAATTATGATGTTATTCCTATGTAGGCTATACATAGACGAAGACAAGATATTATGTGTGTTCATCCTAGTGCGGAATTCTGCTTCGATGAATTTCCCTTTCACCAAGATCCGCATAGACAAACGCCTGTCAAGATCGGAGAGGCAAAATAATATAATGTGGTAGCGTGGTCCTCGTATATGTACGTAAATATACGGAATTTCCAAACAGAAACATCCGACAATAGAAAAGTCTTGCGATTTTTTGGCGGATACAAATACCTACGCACAATGATGTGTCTGTAATGTAAGACAGTTTCACATAATATAGCGCAATATAAGTAACGATAAAATTAACGTGTGTATTGAACTGAAATGAATCCTTAGATCTCCAAGCCCAGAACCGCAGCGCAGCGGCTTCATTGATCTATTCGACACTTCGAGTTTGTTGTCTACTTGTAATGGTGCAACTCACTCCAAGTATTTTAATTGTAACTTATCAGCGCCTCTACATGAAAATTTTCAGTAATATAATAAAAATACTAATATTTGATTGTCGGCAAAATGGCCCTCAAGTTGCATGGCAGAATTTTATTTTGATTATTACTCCTTGACCCAATAAATCAATTGACAAATTAAATCCTAGATAAGTCGATGAAGGTGCAAAATAAATCAGTATAGTACGTGCGCTACTATAATCTCTAAACGAGTGCAGTTCAAACACGTACGTCTATAGGGAGAGTCGAACTACCAGTACTATTTATGACGCACCCTGTATTTACTTACACGGAATAGAAAGTGGTTAGAATTTTTTTGAGTTAACAAAGTGGATTTCAGTCTTGTAGTCTTGTGGAGGAGAAACTCGTACCTTAAATTCCAGAGTTGCTGTGGCTGTAACTGACTGACTGAGATGCACAAACTCCGAAGTTCGGACCCGGGTAAAAGCTTTCCCCCATTTCCGACATGTAACTGGAAAGTGAGAGATAATATTCTCAGCGTCCTTTCTCAGAACCTTTCACTTTCCAATCGGATTCAAAACCATCAACACCTGAGCAACAGCACGAATTCAATATTACAATTTCTACCCTACGGAATTCTCATCCCCCGACAAGTACTGTATTGAGTTCTGAACAAAATTCTCGCAGGCCGTACAGTGGCCGTGGAGGCTACGAATTTTTGAAGTGCTTCAAAAATATTTTTGTTGCAATATCGTATTAAATTCGTGCACGGTCGCAATTTGATTCTGGATCTTTACGAATGACAGAAAATAGCTGAAATCGCAACGTGATTGAAAAATGCAACAATATTTGAACAAGCAATTTAAATACCGGATTTCCAGTTGGCGATGTGGTGCAGTCGTTCTAAAATGGAAGCGTTGAATTTATGAACCTGAAAGTGTGGACTCGGAGGGAGGTTTGGAATTTAATTCAGAAGTTGAAATAATGGAGAGTTCCTGAAGATTACTAAAGTTATTTGGTCCCTAATCAACTGTGAAATTGTGAAATATTCTGTGAATCTTAATGAAACCGTGAAATATCATATTTTTGAAAACGGAATAGTTGTGCACTTAAAACTGTTCCGAAATGGACTCCAGCGAATCAAACGCCTCAGAGACTCTCCAGTATTGCCCTGAAGACGCGTAAGTAAACATTTCTTCATTTCATTTCGGATACACAAGTGTAACGAAACACACAAGAGAGCAATTCGTATTTCTCCGCAAAAAATGTGACAAATGAAAATAAATATCAGTTGGTTCTTTAAATGAAGAATACGATTTGATTTTAGATTTGCGCCTCCACGTTTTGATTTCTTGCAATATAAAAACCACAAGAAGTAAATCAAAGTAGTTACCATAAATAACAGAATAGAAACGCGGTACCAAATAGTAGCTCGGTCTCGAATATATGCAAACTCGGACTTTCTCTTGCTTTCTCCCTTACGTGAAAACACGAGACTTCTGACACTACCGAAATAATTAGGAACCCGGGTTTCTAATAAAAATGGAGGTATATTGTCTTTCAAATGTTGGAAGCACGATTTATATTGATTATCTGAAATTATCCGAAAGAATATCTTCAAAAGATAAGCCAGAAAACTCATTTTGCGGTTAAACGAAGAATTTGGCGGAATATTCTCAAAAGATGAAACGACGAAAACCTAGTAAGAGGAGCCAGTAGTGATTTCAATAGCACATTTTTCTGATTCCTCTTTTCGAAAATAAACAAGAAAAGAAAACATTCTTCAAAAGTAAAGCGAAGATAACACCGCAGATTGAATTACACACCCGACCAGTCCCTGCATTCAAGGGCGCCAGGAACATCCCAAGTTTGCGTTTGCTAAAATTGGTCCATCCTTCCCCTTACCTCCTAACTTAACTCGAGACTTAAAAAATACTTAATCAATCAAAGCCTTCTAGCCATAAGCCACCCAAGTCAAGGTCCAGTGTGGTAAAACAGAGTTGAAAATAATCCTAGGATAATAAAAAGGGATGGAACATACATATGTTTTAGGTAGAAATATTTTCTAAGGGTTTCGGTTTCGAGCAATAAGCTCCTACTAAACTCTTTAGTATGCTAAAGCTGCTTTAGTGAGCTGAGCGTACGGTGGTTCATAAAATTCTACCTCACGCATACGTAGGAATAGTAGTGAAACATTACATACACACATCAGGTTAAGATGAACCACCTTGTAGACCAGACCTCTCAAAATTTTCAAATACTCGGTGTCAGTATTTGTACGTTCATCATGGGATTGCAGATTTTGAGGTTCAAATTGTGGTAACATATTCTGAATTTCAAGTGGATCATTTGTCGACAAAACGCTGTGTTTTGTTCAAACTCGAACGTAAGCAGTACTTAAGCAGTAGTATTGGAATTAGTGTTTCCCTTAATGATGTTTTAATACTATATACGCGTACGTTGACTACAAAACAGAGTAATCCATCAAGCCGAGTGGCACTACTGCCACTAGATACTAGATACATGATATGATATAATATGCAAATTCCAAATAACCAGTCGAGTGGAATTTCAACTTATCTCTAAATTTTCAGGAGGGAACTCTCATACAGACAAAGTCGTTTCAGGTTACCTGCTCATTCTAATTCACTTAATACCAATTTAAATGAAAATGACTAACCTGGAAGGAATCCGATTTGAATTGGAATTCTGAGAACTCATAGCAATAGCAATAGCAATACTAATTAAGCATAGATAGAATTTCCTACAGAACTTCCACAATATGAAGCCAATGTAGTCAGCTGCAGTCGGCTCAGCACCTCCCTATAAATTAGTTGATATTCCAGGGAATTACATCATTTAATCACATTGGGCATAATTAAGTAAGTACTTAAGACTTTGAAAAGTACTTTGCTCAAACTTTCTTAACAATAAATCCAGTCTAATATTACATTCTATTCTATTATTGTCCGATGGACCGGGCGGGCACATTGTGCAAGTCCGGGTCCGCAGACACTAACTATTGAGTGAATTCTATAATTACAGCTATTCCCCGTAGGCGTAGGCCGAGCACTCGATCGTCACTCTTTGTTCTTGTGAAACAATGCGAAATACGAATGAACTTGAATAAGAACGAACATTCCTTTGTCCAGTTCCATGCTATGTTCGTTCCCAAAATTCGATGTCTGTCTTTAACAAGGAAACCGCCTCGATTGGAAAATCCAGATACCTGGAAGAAAACGCCGAACGGTCGAAATTGGAATGCTTCATGATTCATGACTAAAAGAGAATCTTGTCGATCTGGCGCTCAAACTAAACGTCCTGATGCAATCTCTCGGATTAAGTCTTAGAGAATCGATCGGTTTTTCTTTGTCTGAAGTGCATCCGTGGATTCCTTGTTAAGTAGACCAGTAAAATCGTCTTACTTGTTCGAGAATCGAGACTAAAGTAGAATTCCGAATCAGATTAGGTTCCCAAGGCATTGTTTCTACAATTCGGACTTCGGACGGAAACGGACATTGAACACATTTTCAGCATACAGCTGTATCTTACAAAACTTTACGATGGAATTCTAGTTCTAGGAAATTCTCACTCCGATTCATTAATTGTCTTTGTCTGTATTAATCTCAACTTTTCGGTTCCCCGGATTGTGTCTTGCATTGGTATGATTAACCAGCCCTTAGCTTTTCGGTACGGCAAGGTATCACTTTCGCGTAACCAGACGTAATGCGCGGATTGCTTTGCCGTGTTTTTCTCCATTACAATTTTTTTCTTATACGAGAAAAAAAAATTCGTGTAATGTGAAGGGCGTCGCAGCATAGTGGTACATGTCCATTGCCGCCATATCGCTAGAGTGGGGTTCGATTCCTTGCTATTGCAGCTGGGTCTTTGGACAACATGGCATTATGTGTCCTTTTCGTTGAACAATTATAAAACATTGCAATTATTCCAAGGGGAATATAATTTCGCATGACATGTGATGGAGTCATCTGTGCATCTCAAGAGAAACGGAAGGAAGATTATTTTTCCGTATGATCAACCACATGTATGCGCTTTTGTCCTGGCAAATCTGTATTTCTAAAAGATTTTCAAAAGCTGGAATGAAAAACTGCTGAACCTTGGAAACTAAGATTAAGGATTTACGCAGTCAGAAATGATCCGTCCAATCCTTCGGGGCGTGCTTTATAATATAAGCCCAGGCCCAGACTAGACTCCACTTCCAAACTGAACTTTTTTTTTTTGGAAACCATAATATTTCTCATCTTAAGTAAATGTGAACGAGGTTTGACACTCACTCCAAACAAACTCACTCTGTTCAATATAGAAGAACCCACAACTTACAATACAATAACAGTTAGTTCTTCAACGTGTGTGTGTGTGTCTGCCAATGTTTGCACAAGATATTTCTTAGCATGAAAAATTGACTTTCCTCCCATAATTCTTCGGCATCACGCGATGTCGTGGTTTACTTCAAAGATCAAGCCAAGGATGCAGTTTAGCAAAATGTTGGCGAATATTTTTTAAAAATTAAATTGCTCTCTACTACAGTATTTATAAGAATTTTGACTCCTAAATTTTTTTATCTGCGAAAACAATCGTTTCAAAATAATTCGGATAATGTCGAAAATCAAAAGCCGGTGTTTTTTTTGTACAGACAAAATTAACAACATTTTTTTTGTTGGATTGCCAGAAAATAGTAGAGAAAATGTGCAAATCTTCAATATATACTAAAATTCAAAGAAAATTCTTGTTAGCTTTTCCCATCTTATTAAAAATCGAAAAAGTCTATCATTTTTAACAGAAACATTCTATAAGTATTCATTTTTTAACTGTCGGCGTCTTAAAATTGGTAAACTCAAAAAAGCTATTGAAAAATTCTGTTTTGTGAACTCTTGTCATTTGACACAATCGTACATTCGCATTCTTGGAACTCTACGTACGTCAGTTTAATATTTAATATGCATATGTCCGAATAAAAGGCACAGACAGGGAGCCGGCCCTAAAGAATTCTGTGTACTGTATACTCTGTAAGTTGAGACATGTAGGAAAGTAATCGTTTAATAAATAAAAGAACGAGTTGAACAGAAAAATGAACGGAGAAAACATGTTTTCGTTTTCTTGGTAATAAATCGAGTGGAATTCTCTCATATTAAGAAGAAAGCTTTGATACACTACAAGGTATGACTTATTAATCCCCATTCTGCTCCTACCTCTCAAGGTCTTAATGCTGATTCATTCCGATTACATGTGTCTATTCCAGAAGTAGGAACGAAACAGCATTTGTCCCTGAAGGAAAAAAACACATTTGTACAGGGTGGGGCATATTTCCTTAATATAAGGTCGTACGCCAAGCAAAAACGTAAAAATACAACTATTAAATTATTTTGCCTTGTGGATTAAGTTATGAATCACCCTGTATATATTCACATTTCAGAATTTTATACACAACCAACCCAAGTTGCTCAAGTATAATAGTCAAATACATGTTGACTCAAACATATTGCGTTTTTTGTACATAAAATCCCTAGTGATATTAATTAAAAATTTGCCTGGAATGAACATTAAGTGCTCCACTTCATAATGTTTTTGACTTGAAGAGTTTAATTCCAGTCAAGTACACATACGACATACACTGTGTGTATGTATACGTGTACGTGTGTTTGTGTATGTATTTTGTGTACATATTTCAAAATGATTTGCTTCTTCAAAATTAAATTAGACGTTATTAGATCCTCTAGGCTTGAAATTTAATATGATGGAATTCCGATGTACATGGAACCCTGGGCTGCGCGGGTACTGTAGTATAAATTTTCAAAGCCCGTTTCTCAAAATAAACGTTTGCAGATTTTATGTTCACTTGACGTCAGTACACTCTATTGAACACTGAATATATAGACTACAAAATTTTAAATAAATACTAATTAAATTTCTACAACTTCATTTGCCAACCAATATGACTTTAAGGAAAATTTTCTGAGTGTTTATGTTTGTTTCACTAATGTTTAATGTTTGTGCTGGATTATTTTCTCTCCATGCACTGGACAGTGTAAAATAAACTCATTACATGTTAAATTAATTGGACTCTTTATAATCAACCCAATTAGGGTGTTCGTAGCAAAGGTTGAGCTGATTGATCCAGCTATCCTTGGCTTCATGGTCTTTGATGTTCCGACAGCATGCATGGCTACGCAGCCGAGCCCCTTGTTGTCTAATTAAAGTTTACATACACATTGATGTATGTATAAACTATGATCACGTGACGTGCTCAATTAGCAAGAAACTTTTGCGACAATTTCTGAATGATCATTGAAAGTGACGGAGAAAAATTCTTTCACATGGAAAAGTCTCGAAAAAGTTTCTTATTCCTTGAATAAAATCACGGACAGTAAATCGAGACATTAGGGAGGATTTTTCAGATTTCGATGCCTTTGGCGTAATCTAATCCAAATATTTTCTCTTATTCCAGAATTTACACTTTTGCCAACGAATACTACACACCATTACTGTGTTTATTTGGAGCCGTTGGAAATTGTCTCTCCATCTATGTATTTTTCACAACAGTGAGTCATCGGAGCTTGACCTCTTCATACTACCTATCAGCATTGGCCGCGAGTGACACAGGGTTCCTAATAAATGTGTTCGTATTCTGGATGGCCACAGTCCATGGAATTGACATGATCACAACGAGTGTGAGTTGTCCAATTTTCATGTACTCTGGACAAGTCATCAGTTTTCTCTCTGTTTGGTTTGTGGTTGCATTCACTGTTGAAAGATTCTTTGCTGTGTGTTATCCTCTGACTCGTCCAACTGTTTGTACAGTAAGTATTAACTAGCCCCATTATGAAGTTAAGTATTAACTAGACCCATTATGAATGACGTACCAATTTGCGCGAAAATCAAATTTCGTGAGTTCAATTTTGTTTATTTTAGTGTCCGTTTGTCCAAAGACAATTTTTATAATTACATTTGTAAGAGTATGGAGGAAAAGGTGAAGGGAAAGGAAAGACGAGGGAAGTTGAAGAATTTGAAGAAATTAATTGTGAAAACAGAAGAAGAAGATGAAGAAGCGAAAACAGTTAAAGCAGTTAAAAGATTCAAGGCAATGACCGAGAGAAGAAGGATAAATATAAAGAGAAGGTTAGATAAGGAAACGGAAGAAGAAGCCAAAGTAAGGAAAGCAAAAAATAACGTAATATCGAAGGCTTCTAAAGCAAAGAAGAAGAAAGAAGAAACAGAAGAAGAGAAGAAGGTAAGACAAGGAAGAGAAAATAAGAAGAAGAGGGAATACAGGGCAAGGCAACGAGGGAAAACACAGAAATCAGAAGAACCGGAAGCGGAAAAAGAAGAAACGGAAGCGGAAAAAGAAGAAACGGAAGTGCTGAAAGCTAAGAAGAGACAAAACCAGTTGGAGAAACAATCGAGAATGAGCGCTGGGAAATCTAACCTTTCTTCCCACGCTACTTGTGTCTTGACAGGATACATTCCCAAATTAAAATTTGAGCCGATTTCTGAGAAATTGGACAAAAATGGGCCAGGTTACCTTCGTTTTAAGGAAATTTTGAAGGCATCTGCTGCAAAGCTGGAAAAAGAAGAGGAAGTCAAGCCCTACTTCGATCATGTTTTTGTGGCTTACAAGCCTCCAAATGGGATTGACTTGGGACCTCTGCGTCATTATGAAACCGAAAAAGAAAATCCCAATTTTACATTTTATGTATACGTGGAGTCATGTGCCAAGGCAAGACCTTGCCTCTACGTTGATCCAGGTGAACAAATCAATGAACCTTCCCAATTGACAAAATTATTAGAGGACAAAGATTTTGTCTGCTATTGGATCACTCTCATCTTTGGTCAAAAGTCTTCAGCAGACAACTTCCAGGACGCACAATACTTTAAATATTGTTGGACAGCCGTCTCCCAAATGAGAATGGAAGAGGAGCCAAATCCAGAATTACCACCCTCGGTCCAATTCAGACTATTGAACGAAAGGTTTAAAGTGTTGAGAGGATTCAAACCAAAATTTAGGACTGAAGAAGATGAGGATCAAGCTATCCAAGTAGCTGCCCAAAATCATCATCTCCTACCATTTCCGAATTATCCGTTCCCCGAAATGGAAATTCCAGAGTTCAAAATTTTGAACTAACTTTCATCTTTGTTTTTAAACAGTCAGTGTAAATAGTTCTCCGTGCAATACTATATTTAAGTTAGAGTCATTGTTTCGATAGGTAAGGTTTTGCCTTGAGTGCACAAAATTCTTAATTGTTGAAATTGAATAGGTATATTTTTATTTTTCAATTTGTACACATTCATCAATTCATTGAAATTTTGATATTTCCAGGTTACTAGAGCTAGAAGAGTCATCACTGGACTCAGTTTAGTGGCTGTGTCTGTATTTTCTTATGTACTTTTCATCGCTGAAGTCATCGAGGATACGAGTCATTTCCCATTGGCCAATTCCAGTGAGTGTTTTAATGTGGACTTTGTGGGTGATGTACGGAGTCAGGAGTCCAATGAGTCGACAATCGGTCAGGTCGCCGCTGTGATTGATCCAAATTGTAAGTTATATTTGAATATTTGCCTTAACGGAGAATATTTTAGGTCAGCCCTGAAGGAAATCCCGAGCATCTGACCAGAAACAGACGAATTAATTGTTTAGACAAATAAATCCTTGAAACTAAATTCCACCATGTGGTTTGAAGCAGCTGGAACGGAATTTTGGCTACTCTTTTCCTAAAGAACGCATAATAATATAACCCTGAAGATTCTGAACAGCTTATACTACCTGACGTCATACATATTATCTGGATACAAATTTTTTTTCTACGAAATCATTTTTCTTCGTATTTTTTTATCAGTCCTAAATTAGATTCTGACCGGTGAAAGTCAAACGCCGACACCTTGCATTCCCTTCCCTATAGCATTACATAATCAGTTGAAGATTTCGGTAGCTAAAATTAAGTCATAATGTTCATCCTCTAGATATATTTAATGTTTATTCAGATGTTCAATGGAGTGAGCTGATGAGATAATGTTAAGTAAGGTATGTACTGTTCTAATCAAAGAGTCAACAGAATGAGCACACGGTTTGCGATTTCTATGCATGATTGAATTTAAAATTAGGACCGACACGGTATAAATCAAACTGCGTCTATATGAACTTCAAAGGCTAGAATACGAACGCTGCTGCAGCCGGACTCCTGATTCTCCTGATACATTTGGGTAGTAAAATGTCCATACGCTAATTTTATCTACACATGCCGGCCTGTGCTGCGTGCGTAGGTTTGACAAACATACATGTGTACATACCTAATCAAGGATTGTACATTTTTGATGGCATCCTGTGAAAACCATGCGTTTCTCTGTGCAGAACGGAATATACATACACTAGGAATTAACAGATTAAACAAATCCCATCACGACCAAATTAAATGGGTAATTAAGCACTTTGAACAAATTTGGATACTGAACGTGAGTTGTATTCACAGAATGGGTGACAAATATTTGCCATGCGATTCACTGTGAGTACATATATGAGCTCCGACAGCCAGATTGGGTTCTGATGCTCAACGAATGTGCATTCAACCGAAAATTCTAAAGCTTTATTTTCAAATAAATTTCAAGATATTTCGCCAATTATTTGTCAAATAGAATTTTGCCCAAGTTTTCTTTACAATTTTGCAGAAACAAGGTTAGACATGGTACGTATAGTCACTAGTTACAAAAGTGACACTTAATTTCATTAACGCCAACCGCTTCAAAGCCTATCCAATATAAATACAACAAAATAGCGCTTCCATGAATTCTATGCTGCGATATGATTGTAAGACTCCCCCTTCTTTGATCAATTAATGGCGCATTCGTGCGAATCCCATTCATTGCCATAAAATTTTATCAAAAGGCCTACACGTCCGTGATTAGAGAATATTACTTAATTGGCCTCTAATTCTTTAATCGGATCAGTGCCCGCGCGTGTATTCCTGCGTTTCCACTAAATCTCCAATTAGTTATCGGAGGAATTTAGTAGAAAGTATATTTTTAGCTACCTTAAAGCTCTACATATCTATAAACGGCTTATCTAGTTCCTAGAAATACTCGAGGATTCAATATCAAGGTCTTTTTGTGATGAAGTCGTTCACGAGCAGCACATTTCGTCGGCAAAATTCAAGGCCGTACTATTTCCTTGAAAATTCTGCAATATTTTTAATTGAAATTATCGCTTTTAAATTTCAGACTCTCTAGAAGAAAAACTACACAACGAGAGCCGGACGCGAGACATTCCAGACTGCTCTTTCGAACCATATTTTATTTGTTCAGTTCGTACAGAATATCACAAAGTTTCACAAATTGCCAACTACGTGGACACATTCTTCACATTCGTCCTACCATTCTGTGTGATTAGTTTTTTAAATTTTCGTATTACACTCTGTGTTTGGAAATTAAAAGGACAGAGAGAGACAATCGTGGCACTTTCAAAATTGAATAGATCTGGTGGTGGTGGACCCACAACAATGGGTTCTACGCAGAAGTCTCGTGTAGTTGTCGTCAATGTAGTGAATGATGATGGAGGGGCCATGCTACCAAATAATTCTCAACACAGAAATGGAACTCAACGTCGTGCTCAGCATCGTGGTCCAGGCCTTAGCTCAGTCTCAAGAAAATCGCGATCTTCTCGTGCGACAACTTCGACAGCCCACTCTACCGGCCGCGCAGCTACAACTACATCAGGCGAAGTCCGTGTCACTAAAACCCTTCTTCTCGTCTCAACAGTTTTCCTTGTATTCAATCTTCCGGCCCACGCGATTCGGGGTCTCATATTCATCAAATCGGTAAGAAATGTTCACAAAAATAGTAAAACCTTCGTTTACGGTACAATTGTTATGTTGACGCTACAATCCTTCGTTGAACTTGTGTAATAAGGCATCATCTAGAAAATACACCCAGCACATCATTATATGAACTTTGACCCCAGAGACCCTCAAGAAAATTCTACTAAATTTCCATATTCAAGTATTATCGTATATTGAACTGCGTGTGTAAGTTATTCCAGTAAATGCGCTGGATTTGGGTACCACTGGTGAGGAGGTGAAGAAAGAGCTAAAGTTCAACTCCTGCATTTAGCCCTCGAGATCTTTTGAGAAAAGTTTTCAAAAGTAGAAGTGGTTTTGAGATGAGACTGCTCAGGAATGAATAATTCTGGAGGCTTTGTATGCCACGTGGAAACCCACATCGTAAATATTACTACATAATATTTGCACACTGTGGAAGAGTAACACAGAGACCTCAAAGAGAAACACTTAAAATGCTGGTTGGTTCAAGTAAGACTCAACGAGGGACTCTTACCGTAATTCGCTCAAGCTCGCTGTTTTTACAAATGGATGTGATGTGCTTTTAAGAATAGCCCCCTAGGAATTGGAATACAGAACTACACAATCCTAATTTTTTAAAAACTTGCACGATTACTTTAATTTTGGGCACACAAATGCACACGGCGGTTCAAAATCGCAACGGCTTCAATTTTTGTAAGTTAATTCCACTATTAACGTACCATTAATGATACCATGGTCGCCTTTTCTGTGCATACAGTAAATGTACTTGGCCCAAACAGAATTAACCAAGTGGTAATGTTTTTGAACCACATCTGAAACCTTTTAACCCCTAGAAAACTTTTCTTTATCATAAGTGCTCGTGTTACACAGTACACATTCCAAAATCTTGGAACGAATACTGTATGCTATGCAACTCTAACGCCTTTAACGTCCTTGTACATAAATTAACTCATTTTCTTTATCCTGAAAAGTTGTTGAGGTTGTGCTGTGCCTCTGCCTTGCCTTGAGCAAACAAAAACTTCGACGTTGGATTTAGGAATTCCAGCCAGATTCAGATTCCATTTTTCTATACCCGCCTGCCTGCCAACTTCGATTTCCATCCAGGTTATCTCTCATTTTTTTGTTGTTTATTTTCTTTTGCCAACTTTTTCTGTTTTGTGTCGAGGGTTTTGGAAAGGAATAAATTCAGTCATGAGGAATGACGATGCCGCGATGCGGATGCCTGGGTCGGTCGGGCTAAACGATCATGTCTCTCCACATTTATCCAATAAAAATAAAATCCGATTTTCTGTCACTCGAAAAAGAGCGCAAGGTGTGTGTTCGGTATTTGTGTGGGCGAACCAGCATATAATGACTCTTTTCACTTGGCATATTTTTTTCAATGGAATGGAATATATGTATGTAGTAGAATCCGTACCCGGCCACTTTGAGTGAAAAGTAGTTTTCACTCTTTCCTTCCGTCCAAAAAGGTACATAATAAATCACTCCGTTTTGACTCATTCACGCCCAACACGCTCTAGTAAATCCATTTATTGTTCACATCAAATTTGCATACATACATGGCACACGGAAAGGAAAGTACTATTTAGAAAAATAACCCTTTTAAGCGTTAGGACGTATTGGATTTATACTTATGACTACGACTGTCTTTTACCGCCGACAAGGAAAGTTCACTCGGTGCATTCGTATTGTACTCATAAAAATTGGCCGGGTATTGCTATCTGTTTCACAAATGCAATGGAAAACCCACCGTTTATGCAACTCAGTAATTCTTAACCTTGGAATTCGATAAATTATGACTATTTGGAGGTCACATTAGATTTTTTCGGGATTTTAAGACTCTTATTTAGCTGAAATGTTGAGAAATGTTGAACACCATGCAATATTCTGAGAGTGATTTAGATTAATTGTCTGTAAGAACGTGGCCATGTGGTCATGACTGTATAGACTTAAATACACACACCTGGTTTATCTCCCTTGTACGTACTCTGTCCTAAATATTTAAACATTAAACACGAATTGTTTCCTACGTTTTTGTGCCAATAACTCAGGAGTAGCGCAACGCAATGTTTAAATCACACTCAGGAATGAATTCAAAGAAAGGTGTTTATTTTTTCATGTATCTACCAAGAAATCTCTAAATACTTCCTTGTGATTAGAAATCGCACACGGGATCTGGTTCTTGGAATATTCTATTGATCTTAATCGTATGTGTTCTGAAAATACACTACAGTACTACAGACTAACCCAAGTTACGCACGTAAGCTCTTTCACAAAAATTCACATCTTCGATCAAAAATAGAATCTGATGTCTGTCAATTCCACCGTCCGATTAATCGCCTGGGCCTTTATTTATCAGCAAAGTCGAAGAGAGAAAGTCACAGACTTTCACCACTTTCTCCATAATCGTAATGGAAAAAGACCTTTCGTTTATTCGAGTCCAGGCAACAATTGAAGCCCCGACAATTATTCAGTCATATACGATAGGCTGTTCTTTGAGCACCGATATGTATTTTAGAGGTTCTGTCCCTCCGACTGACATGGCTAAAATTTTGGTCAGTGCTTCAAAAATTGGGATTTCTTTACTGCTAGAGTTAATTTCCTAGACCAAATGTAAAGATAGTACACAAAATAATTCTGTGCATCTTTCGAGGGAACAATTTTAGTTTAAATCTCTGTGCAAATGTGAAATAATCCAATTATTTCTAGATGAGTGTACTGTTTAATTTGAGAGGCACTCACTTGCACTTACTGTACAGTCTTTAATAGCATGTTGAAGTTTCGCATACAAATTTGATTGGAAAGTTGAAAGTGTAAATGCTAAAATATCAGTAAGTTTTCGCTACAGTATTATTTTACACGTACCGTACCGTAACGTAATGTATTCTGCGAGTGACATCTCGAGAATTATTTCACGACAGACAGTGCACTGTATATATTCGTTCCATCATTCTCCTTCGTATTCGTATTTATTCAAGTGAATTGAGTAGGACTGTTCAATTCAATTCAACAAATGTCAGTGTCAGTGCAGTCATGCAAATACTGTATTCCATGCCAAATCTAAATATTTGTACAAGTTGGAAGTTTCTCTGTGCTCAAATTGTGATACTGTACTTCACGTCAAGATGTGAGAATACTCTGAAGTTACGCTCACGCTCGCTCACGAGATACACTCTTGGAATGGATACGGCGAATAGACAAAATGGGATAACAATAACACTGGAAAATGTGAAAATACGCATGACATTTATTTTAAAATTTTCCAAATGCATCATGCTATTATTTTTTTTTTAAATTTTAATATTTCACTTTTTCACTAAATACAAATCCTTGAGATATACGCAAATTACTGATGCACAGAATGTCCGGTCAATTTTTGGGCTTAATTGTTCTATCTGGTATCAGGTGCTTAGACAGGACTATCCGGCCGCACAGTCCTTTTTCGATCTCCGGATATTAGCCGGAACGGGATACCAGTATTCGGTGTATTCCTAATGCAAATGTATGTGAATAATGCTGGGAATTTTTATACATTTGATTATTCGGCAAAAAAAAGACAGAGGGCTATGAACCACATTGTGCAGAGCAAAGTCTAAATCCCAATGGAATTCTTTGCTGCAGTGAAGGATTCAAATGCAATTTAAATTTGACAACGCTTTTCACTTCTACTTGGGTTTTTGTAACCAAATTGGTTTTTCGCTGAGTTTATTTAACAGAAGATACGACGTGAGACAAAGGAAAATGTTAAGAGTCCATGAAACAGCGATACGTAGCGCAAAGTAGATGCGAAACGCTTCGGTGTTTGGAATGTTATTTCAGAAAATACATAAAATATTCTCTTCTACTCTACTTTAGAACCAGTTGAAATGGTGGACAGGGTCGTACTAGTACAAGTTTTTCACCACATACGAAATATTTGTAAAAAAAATTCTCCCGAATTCTTTGAAATTATTAGAACTGATGGCTAGGATATTTGAGACCCTGTATTGAACATCATTATAATATTTTTTTACATTACATAAGGAAGACTAACGAAGGACGACAGCGGGGGCAATTTTTTGCAACATTCAAAGAAAAGTTCTTGCAGTTATCAATTTAGCGTAGAAATTTTCTCCCTTATATACGCCCTAGTCCCTAGTCCCACATTTTACTTGACTTCCGTGAAATCCAAGAAACAGTACGACTAGAGTTGAATTTCTAAGACACCCCAAAAGTTTCCCAAGAGAATGGCCGTAGGCGTACATAGCCTTTCTATTCAATGCTCCAAATCATGCCTTTTGACTCAAAGTCATCAAAACAGGTCTCAATCATTGCAAGAAGTTGCCCAAAGTTTTAATGGATTTCTAGTTTTCCCTTACCGGAAATGTGCCATAATGGCTTCAGAGATTCCATAGAAATTGTTATACACTTACAGACCGAGACCGTGTTTAAAATTAAATTAGTTTTTTCTCTTACATAAAATTTATACAGAAACTATTAAGGTACTTTGTGTGCCAATTGTTCCTGAAAAGAATTCTAAAGTAACAGCAAATATAATAAATTTTTTTAATTTGATTAGTTAAATTGCCAACCCATGTTCCAAAAGTTGAAATCGAAATTGAAAGTGCTTCAGCTTCAACTGACATGCCAGTGGAATTGTCATTACCCCTCGCTTTCAATTTGTTCCTTCCTGAAGGTAGCAATCGCAATCGTGCTAATTCTCTTCGGGATTCGATTAGAACTCGACTCTATCACAATTGTCAACCTAATGCATTTTTACGAGTGAGATCAAAGGGAATCATTCTGTGGATGCTCATTGGATTAACTTCTAATCTTCGACCTTTCATTCAATTATTCCAGACAGAAACAGAACCCAAACGAACAGTAAGAATTTGGATAGACGTGAAACCATGGATAGGCTGTCCACATGGTTTTCAATAATAATTGGTCATCTCAAACCCTAATTGAGTTTTTTCCTTTTGCTTTGTAGTAAATTGGGTATTGCCAGTTGTTCTTACTTGAAATCAAGAATTTAATTAATTAAGTTCCACGATTTGAGGTCTAATGTTATAGTCTATGGTGTAGAATCATTATATTTGCCGCAATACTAATACGTATGTACACAACGTGTGCTGTGTTACGTTTGCGTTACACAAGTTCAACTTGGGAAATTGGTGTAAATATTTATATATATGAGTACAGTAATTGATTATTTTCCTTTGATTCCACAGACTCTACTTCATCATCCGATCGGGTGTGACTGGGTCACAGCTCAACAATGGTCCAATATGTTATTCAACACAAACTTTGGAGTAAACTTTCTCTTGTACTGTGTGAGTGGGAGAAATTTTCGTAAGTCTCTGAGAAATATATTCTGTCCAAAGAATGAGATGGGAATGAGAGGGAAAAGAAGATTCTTGACAGCCAAACCATTCCTTAGATGTCCATACTCAAGTAAAAAAAGAACTAGGGATCGTGATCGTGATCGTGGGTGTGAAGGTCGAGGAGGAGGAGGTGGAAATCAACTTTTGGGAGAACCTGAACCAATGTCTGACCTCAACAACACAAGGAATCCATCAATCCATAGTACGACTGCTTTTGTCTCTAAAACCCAAGAGAGCTTTTTCCCCACCTGTCTCACTGAGGTTGAACAATATGGCTGAAATTATTTTCAATGTAATGGAGTGACCACTACCTTTAATCACTTTTCTATGTCATCCATTCACTCACATGTATATCGTATCAGGCAATAGGTCAAAACGTCAAATGCCATGCTTTTATATATTTTGGTCAAATAACTCGGGCAGCTAGGAGAATATATACAAAAAATTAGTTCAGAGCTCAATTCATGTGTTGGTCTGATCGTTTTCCATTTAAAAAAATCCAATAAAAAATTGCTAGATACCCAATAGTTACAATAATCCTTATGTCGGCATGTGCGTAGTGATTATCTGAGACTGTCCTTCTCTAGAAAATTTTTAATGGGTGTCAGTTGCAGACTTGGGCCAAATCCTTTTGAAATGGACTTAAGTCCAATTCCAAGTACTTTCTCCAAATTCCAAAAGTACTTAAGTCCAATTCCAAGTAATTTCCCGTAATTCCGAAAGTACTTAAGTCCAATTCCAAGTACTTGTCTTTAATTCCAAAAGTACTTAAGTCCAACTCCAGATACTTTTCACAAATGCCAACAGTACTTAAAGTCCAATTCCAAGTACGGACTTGTACTGGGTACTTAGTACTGAAGTACATTTTCAAAAGGAATTGAACCAAGTCTGCAGTTAGGCACGTAAATTTTTATTTACATTCTAAAATTCATATCATCCCTTCTGAATGCTTTCAGTATTACATTACTTGCAACTTTGAACGAATCTCGCCGTGTGCATTTGTATTTGACCTATTGTTTCATTTGGTTCCCTGCAACATGCAACATACACAAACTTTCACCTATTCGACGACATTGAATTCTGTACCTAACTTCTTGTGCCGCACTTTTCTTGATATTCACATCTTGATATTTACGTAATAATATATTTAGCTTTTGTTGGAAAAAATTGCTGTTGTAACTCTGAACATATTTATTACTAACATTTCTGCTGCTTTGTGGTATGCTGGTGTATAAGTGTAATTAGGTATAGTAGTAGTCATAAATGTAGTTCATAATTTATCTATTTTAAAAAGCTTCTGAGAATGATCTGGTCTGTAGTCTGTATTACTATAACACAAATATAGTTGGAATTAACAAAATAAATCAAATATTTAAATGAGTTGGCTGGTTATAGTGTTATCATTGTAGTTTAATTAATAAATTAAGAGGTATGCCTACGTGTAGCATCAGCATCTATGTAGCATCTAGTATTTGAAAAAAGACTGCATGATAGTATGATCTGGCAGACTGGTTTTTTATAAAGTTCAAATTTTGTCTTGATATACTAATTTCGAATATAATTTTGGCTACTTAACCTTTAATAGATAACAAGTTCTGCTTGAAAATTATGAATACCGTAAAATACCGAGTAGACGCCGGATCCGAATAGAGGCCGGGTCTTTCTCCATTACGCTTATGGAGAAGGTTGTGAAAGTCTGAGACATTTGACCCTGCCGGAACAAATACAAGTCCCAGGCATGTATTCGGTATTTTACGGTATTAGTGGATGCTCAGTTGTCGTAACCCTCACAGATATTACCAATGAGGGTAAACTAGGTCCTTCGGTTTTTACACAGAGAGCTGGTTCAGCCTCCGTGGATATTACCGCATCGACGTTTCCCTTTTTTACGAATAATTTTGTAAACCAGCGTAGATATCAAAGTTAACGTCTTAAAATCTCATGTTAAAGTTAGCGCGTGCAAATAATGCAACGTTGGTAAATGTCTTTTTTTCGGTATTTCCACCCTCCCCCCACTTGGAGCATTTTCTCTTAAAACCGTGTTCGCCAAGCCAATTTTAGGTCGAGATATTAAAATAGTTTAAGTTCACAATCAGACGAACTTTTGCTC
>JAQGCB010000721.1:0-19128 GCA_034698835.1 Protaphorura tricampata
ATGACCCAAGTTTATTACATTGACATGTCGAAGGGCACCCTGCAGAGTCTGGACCAAGTGCTGGGGTAAATTTATCCAGGCAACAACCATGCAATGACTCAAGACATTTTGCTTCTGGTAGTTTGGTGGTTGTCTCTGGTCTAGGTGTCGTCGTTGTTCTTTCTGGTACTGTTCGTTCAAGAAAAATAGATTAGGGTCACAGAGGTCAACCAAGAGGTCAACCAAATTCTGTTTTAAAAATATTTCTAACACAAACATAGCTTAAAGAATAAAACTCGCTCGTAATTTCTTGCAAAAATAAAATTGCTGGAAGAAAAAACATGGATCGTTTCCGGATGAGAAATAAAAATCAGGGCCTACTGGAATACTTAAGGTTTTGGTTGGCAAACACATCCCATACATACACACACGTGTGAATTTGCACTTGTCGAAATGGGGAACATTTTCTTTATGGGTGTAATTTGAGAGCTAGTAGAACAATCTGGTTCTCGCCCTCCCTCCTATAAATTTTTCTTGGGGCGGAGGAATCCTGAGTCTTCACGACTCTACCCTGTAAGTTGTAATGGAGTAATGTATCCTGAGGCAAGACATGTGCTTTACCACATCTTCTAATGGAAACACGAGCAGTTTGTGGGTGCATGGGGGGTTTATAAGTACTACGTTAACGTTCTAAGGACTGACGTCAGGATCATTTCCCCATTTTAGATTCTAGTTTCTAGATTCCTAGAGAAATGTAATGTAATGTATGTATTTAGGGCCTAAAATTTACAACCTAGAATTTATTCATTGCCATTTGCCATAGTGTATATGTACATGCAGTATATTCAGCGGCAGCGGCACACACAAAAAAACCGCCCATCTTTTTTTCTTTTCTTTTGTGGTTTCTGGCACCACCACCGACCACAAACGGAAGATGAAGAAATTGGAAAAATGCGTTAAAAGAAGCAAGCAAAAGTAAAAAAAACGACGAGATACCTAGAAAGTGGAATTGGGATTTTTCCTGTTCTCCGGAGAAAGCCTTGAGGAAATGTCGTAGTACATGGGGACATTATTTCACAATTCACACGTTAATGTATGAAATGGCCGGATTGCCTAGCTGCTTTAAAGTTGGATGGAAAACATAAGGAAAAGGAAGGAAAAATAAAACCAGAGAAAAGACAAGCAGACAATAATGCAATGCAATGCAATGTGGTGAAAGCATGGAGAAAGTACACACACAGTAATACATACCGTATACACACTACGCTAAGACTTACATTTTCTGCAGCACTTTGCAAAAGATGGAGTTCGATGACAGAAGCTGCCTAGCGGGCAATTTGTGCGAGAGTGACGATTACTACAATTAATCTCTTCCCCAGTCTCGTTAGACCTGAGGGGGTCTTCTCCATTACATGGTTTTACTTCTACCTCTAAAAACAAATTCATCACACAAATAATAATGGAGTTAGAGGCGAATGTCATAATTCACACAAAATTTCACATGATATTTCATAGGCAGGATTTGGAGAGTCTGTGTCAAAATTACACAATATTTTTTAAACAATTTTGTAAATTTTCGACAAATTTTACCCAAAATTCACAATTTATTGTAAAAAAAATTCGTAAAAAGCATGCGATCTTTAAATTCCAGAAACTATAACAAAAATCCATCAAAATTTTGGCCTAGCCGGAACGCAACTAACCTTCACAAAGTTCCATAGGTCTCGGCCTAAGTTCAGTTTGTCGATGACAAGCCTCCTTCCTCATCTCACACTCATTCTTATACAATTTGAGGTCAGAGGCACAGACAGCTGAGCCAGGGGTCAAGGAACAATCAAATTGACAAGTGCATCTTGGGAATCCATCCGTACCCACCTCACACAATGCATCAAAGTCACAACTGATAGACTCACAAAGTTTTGGTGAAGATTGTTGAGAATCTACGGCTGATTTTGAATTCTCATTTTCGTTCGACAATTTTCGACCAAAACCGTCTGATCCACCTGTTGGTATTTTGAATAATTAGTGGCGTTTCAAAATTATTTGAAGTTTTTTGTGTAAGGTCAGGTTTGGCCAAAAATTTCAAAGGGTCTAATTTTAAGGCTTTGAATAATTAGTGAAAATTCGGACATCTTTGAAGTGAATTTGATTTCATCTTTATTTGCATTGAAATTGGTGACATATGACCAAATTTTACCTGAGAGTGGACCAATTCCCTCTGAACAGTCCCCGTAGAAATGAACATTCAAAGGACGTCCGAGACGACAAGCTGCTTTTTGTAACTCACACTCATTGGTGTATGTGACAAGGTTGGAGCCACATACGGGTTCACGCTCTACTGGACACTCCATGGGACACACACAAACTCCACTCTCACATTTGGCTCCAAATTTGCAATGGACATTCGCACACATGTCTACACAGTTCAACCATAGAATACTAATCAGTTTTTACTTCACATTACGTACATTACGACGACTACATACTTTTTCCCTGCTTTCTCTAGAGAAGATTTTCTAGATTTAGAACGGAAACTGGAAACTAAAAAAAAATACTCAAATCCACTGGAGGGTAAGTAAACTCATATGGAATTCTCTCTCCGTCCGTAATTCGTGCGTATTGTCTCATCCAGGTGGATTTAAAAGTTTAAGTTTCCACAGAGTCTGGAGTCTGCACTGCAGTAGGAATGGCAAAAGCAAAAAAAGTTTCTTTTGGGATTGATTTTTGGTCCGGAACGTTAATTCAACATATTTTAAAATATATGTCCTCAGAAAAACGCATACTTTTCTAAAACCTTCGCTGTAAAACATGTATGGGCAAATATTGCGGCACATTTCTGGTGAAATGAACCAAACAGGGTCGGGGAATCGAACCCGGAGCCAAGCGAAATGTCCGCATAGATCTTCACCACTATGCTACAAAGCCCTTGCTATAAATGCCTTTTGAAATTTTAAAATTGTTATCATGAAAATCACAGAGAATTGACGTCAAGGCTTTATCGTACACATAAAATTCAAACGATTTTTTGCTTGTTTTTGGAAACAAACTCTGGAATTTGAACCTTTGAGAATTCAGAGAAATCGTTCGACTTGAGAATTAATTAGAATCATAGTCTAGACGACTTACCACACTTGTGTTTATCCGTCACCACAATTAGTTTCTGTTGTTGACAAGAAGACATTCGTAATTCGCATTCATTAGTGTACTTCACTCCATCCGTACCACAGACGGAGACAGATGAGGTTGTCATCTATGAAAATATTAAACAGGCATAAGCGTAAGCATTACCATATGTATAATTCCAGGAAACCCCGTAGCGAAAGTGAACGTCACATCAACCAACATTAATCCGCCCTACTAATTTCTGACTACAAAATTGACAATTAGAATGGTTGAAAATACTTACAATGTCAGAGGAGCAATTTTTTGGGCAAACACATTTGGCTCCAACAGTGTCTGATACACAGACTGAGTAATAGTCACAGTGTCGTTTCTCGCAAGCATCTATATATACATACAGGGTTTTTTTTGTATAAGTATAAAATATGCAATTAAATTAGGGTTTATTAAGGTCATTTTGTGGTAGAATGGGTCATTTTAGAGATCACGCAATGGGTTTTTGGCCTGGAGTAAGATTCTGCTGCTACTTCCTTGACTTGACTTGTCTTGACTTTCACTTCGTCCAAACTAACTTTCTCTATATGCCGTCGTTCTCTTCCTTTCTTTTCTTCGTCGTAATAGGAATAGGCTCAAGTATCACAATCATAAAACTAAGTTGTACTGAATAAGCCTTAGACATAAAAATAGTATAGTAATGGCTAACAAGGAAACCACTTTCAGTGTCAAATTTGGCAAACTCAAAATCAATGTACAAATTCTAGACCAATTTGTCATCAAATGATACTATTGCCTATTTCCGTCCGTCGAAATATTTCAATTTGTTATTTTTGGGGTTTACATCAAGAGTATTTTCCTTGTTCACTGTCAGTCGTCAGTTATAGACTTTTTTAAGGCTCACGTCATTCAAAAGAACAAACTGCATGGTAGTACTAACAAGGAGAATTTTACAGTAGGGTTTGGTTTTTAGAACACAGAACTCCTACATACTTACAGTAATTGTTAGTTTTATTTTTTAGAGCATGGCTTTCTAGAATGGGAAGATGAAACCAGGGCAGAGAATGAGTAAGCGGAGACACGATACTCCGAAGAAAATTAGCTTCATAGTTTTTTCTCACAAATTCACAAAAAAAACTGGATTAAAATTATCATTTTTCTATGGTAATCGGCTGAAAATGTAAAATTCCATTTCCAAAATTAAAATACAGGATGGTCAAGCATCTCAGCTCATTTCTCTTGGAGGAAGGAAATTGACAACAGCCATTTGGCCCATTTCGACTTATAATTTTTCTAGTGGACTGGACGAAACCATGTCGAAAAAAAACAAGGCCTATTGTCTAAAACTCTATATAAAACATAATATTTTCGAGTGAATGACCAGGTGCGTGTTAGAATGAATAGAAAGAGAGTCGGTCGACAAACTAACTAATTACAACAAAGACACTTCTGTCGGGGTGTTCCTTTGTGAGTGGACCGACTCGTGTTGCTTTTGCTTTGTGCTGCAGAGCGTAGGAGTTTATTTGGTTAGTTTTTGTGAATTGAGAATGAATTTGTGTCGCAGAAGATATTGTATGAGAAAAAGAAGAAAGGGAAAAGGAAAAGGAAGAAGAAAGTTAGAGAGAGAAGAGAAAAACTTACTGCAAAGCCCAGAGTACAAGACTTGAATGACTGAGTGAGTTGTGCAAGCCTCAAGTCGAAGACGACATTCATTTTGGTGAGTTTGACCATCAGAACCACAGACTGGGTCATAGTCAGAGCGACACGAGGGACACTCACAAACAGCTTCTCCACTTCTCTCAGAACAAGTCGCTCCACCATGACAATTATGTTTGGCACATAAACTTTCACTCTCTACAAAAAAAAACGGAAGAAAAAAAACAATGCAATAAGTAAGGAGAATTGGATGCAATCGAGTGAAACCTTATTTTTATTTCTTTTGGAAGCATTCGGCGTTAGTCCCGGTTCTTGGACTAGACCACGTGGCATGGCCATCGCGTGGTCATCGCATATTTTGGTGTCGGCTTGTGGGCCAGTACTGATTAAAATACCCTGGAACCGCTAGGCCCCTGGTTAGGCTCAATTTCTCTAGTGTATTGTGTATTAGTAATACAGAGCACAGCAAAGGAGAAAAGCTTTCACTTTCTAGCTTTTGCAAAATTGATATCATCAAATGTCTGTCTGCTTGGGTCGGTCGATTTTCTACAAATGGGCTGTGCGCGGTCCATTACAAAACAATTGTTTTCTTATGTTATCGTATGTTCTACAAGTACAAGCTGTAATTTCTTTTGCAAGTCGCAAGGCTACTTTTAGTGGTTTCACAGAATGGCAAGGGAAAATTGGCAATCCATTTAAAATAATACTCGCCAGATTAATTGATATTTGTGGAAAGGCATCATTATTTTTCGCAATTGAATGGCAATTTGCTATCCATTTGTTCTGATTGAAGTTCACGATAGTCTTAATTGTGTGGCAGACTCTGGTGTAAGAATTTCTCTTGAAAATAGTGACCCAAATATAACCCTAGTAGTAGGAAGAACTTGTAAAATATCTCGATCCTGTTAAATAAATGACTTGAAAAATTATAATGAAGATCTTCCTTTAAGACTCAGTACTATTATTTACGCCTAGGAAATTAAATTAGCAAAATTAAGCGCTGTGTTCCAGACAAGCCAACGTAGTAGTGCGTCCGCCAAGAGTCTCGGGTTAATTGAGTGAGTTTAATTAAGATTAATCGTTCTAGGTATGCATGCACTAATGGATTCACAAAAACTAGTTTTGCATAACTTAATTTCCTTTGCCTTTATTGCTGAACTACGTAGGGTTCGGATTCAACAGATATTGAGACAGTCTTTGCCATATTTTTCATGAATCTAACAGCAACAGCACATTTTTTTCAAATTTTTTGCTTGCGATATTCCAACGTCTTTTCCTTCAAATCATGCAAAAAAATTTAATACGAAAGAAGAAAAATGAAATTCCATCTTCGAAACAGCAATTTTTAGAAGTGAAACAACCGCACTTGTTGAATTCCTATTCCTGGAGCAAAAAACCTGGAAACGCATAAGCCGAATGTACAAAAAATGGGAAAGCACGCACTGCATTGCACTGTATTGTGTGTGAAATGCAATGTAAGAATTTAAAATTCACCCTCAATCCTAAATTCCTTGGCACAAAGTGAAAGTACCTTTAGTATAACGCTTACACTACGCCAGGGAAAGCTTAGAATTTTATATTACCGTCTTGAACTTCTAAATTCACCTATTCATGTGCCTGCCTGCCTTTTGACTCTCACCCTCCCCCATTTTGTGCACTATGCATGCACTATGCAAGCATTTGCACTTCAAAAAAAAAGTATTCTTATGCTTAGACGGTGGACACGTTTCCTGTTTCTCCATCCCGTCGAGTCAGCAAAAAAAATTCCCAATCAAATTGATGGATGAAGGTTAGGAAGTTGGAATGTCACACAAATAACGAGAATGGAAGACAAATTCTTTTGTCTTCTCTCCAAAAAAAACTCTACAAAATTCTTTCTCCAACTTTGACGACTTTTTTTCTTCAGGGAAGTCAGAAAAAGTCGAATATTGTCACCGTGGCCCTGCCTGCCTGCCGTATGTATATCGTATATGGTTGGTATCAGAAATTGATATTAAGCAAGCCGTCAGTAGCTAGGGAAAGTTTTTCCCCTCTAATGAGTTTTCTGGGTAGAAAAAAAAAAGAAAAACCTCGTAACTTATACGTATTTCATTAGGTCGGTCTGTAATAACTGTACGGATAGAACAGAAAGAACTGGTTTCGCATTATGTGAAGTACTACAGTAATTTAGAAACACATCTGTGACGACATGCGGCCGAGGCAGACTTTGAATGAATGAAAGAAGAATCAAATGAAGTCGAAATGAAATAACAGTGAAGTTATTTCTTTAAGATAGAAAAAAAATTGTGAAGAGAAAGTGAAAGTAAAAGTAAAAGTAGGAGAAAAGAGGGAAGAGATCTTGGACTTGAACTTGAGCGACATCATCACCTACTTACGACGCTAGATATGAAAACAGATGAAACATTTGTCACTTCGAGAGAGAATTGCATTCATTTGATTGCATTGCATTGCAGTGGAGTTCAGTGGATGTGGATGTGGAAGAAGCTAAAGCTAGAAATCGGAGGGGGAGAAAAATCGGATGAAGGAATGAAGGAGAAACTCCCGGGAGAATTTTTGAACGGAAAAAAATACGGAAGGGAAAAAATACTGAACTGAACTGACTTGAGATGAGGTTAGGGTTTTCGAGGAAAAATAAAATGAGCAGACTGCACTCGTCCTCGTGGTTCATCTTGTAAGAAGGAGAAGAAGAGTGATGAAATATTACAAGGAATACTATTCGGGTGTAAAATATTTATCGGAATATTGAATATTCCAAAATGAAAATTACATTGTGTTCGAATATACATATGGGGTACCCCTAGTAGTAGGAAGAAACTCTAGTGTAGAAAAACTGCTTTAAAGAATAATTGACTTTCGATAATGTATTCAGCTACCGAAATTGTAAGGCAAGCGCTAAGGTCATAAAAAATTCTTTGTAAAATATCAAGATTCGTGACCCGGTAGCAAAAATTAGTTCATAATTCGAATATTTTAGACACAATCGGCATCCGAGAGGGATTCCTTGTTAGAAAACGTTAGACGCGTGAAAAACTAGAACTATAGAAGAGTTTCCTAGGGGAAAGTAGAAGAAGAAGAAGAAAGATGCTCATCTAAACCAGATGCTACTGTCCTGGTTGGTGAAAATAGACGAAAGACTGAAAGGAAGCTGCAAGTAGCAAGCACAAACCAAAGACAAGCATTGCATTGCATTGTAGACTGTAGAGAAGAAGAAAAAAAAACTAAGGAAAAACTACATGTAAAAAAGATGATGTGAAAATGGAAAAGTCAATAGAAAGGATTGTGGAAAAAGAGTCAGTTCAGTCGTCAGTCTCTTATCCTTGCAATCCATTATCCATTCTAGATCACACAAAGCTAAGGCTGGTTTCTAGCTGACTTTGACTCCCGAAGCAATTTTTACATACAAATATACCCCAGACCCAAGCAGCTTCAGCTTCAACTCCCCAAGGGGAAACGAAAACGAAACGAATGCCGACGCGACGTTTTACTTTACATATGCTGATTTGAATTTCTGAAAACATCACGAAATCAAGAGTACGACTAACGCCTTGCCGTTCATTTACTTGTGGGATCTATCCTTATCATAGCGAGTCGGCAATGGAAGACAGATACCGCCAAAAAAACTTACCACATGTCCCACGGTAAGCAACGGCCAATTTCCGACTGTCTCGACAAGAGGTCAAGGTGAGTTGACACTCACTGTCATAAGATTTTCCATCTGATCCGCACACGGGTTGAATGACTGGGTCACAGACCATAGCACAAGTACATTGAGCGATTCCGAACCGATTGATGGCACAACTTTCATACCCATTACAAGTTTTACTCTCACATGGGTTTACACCTGTAAAGACAACAAAGGGAAAAAAAGTTAGAAGAAAATTACTATGAAGAAAAATCACGTTACGTATATTTATGTACATTTTTCGGTCTAAAATTAATGACCCTTCATAAATGGTAGTAATATTCAATAAATAACCTCGTAAAAAATAAAAATTGAAATAAACACGTCAATTTCATACAAAGATTAATAAATTTAGAAAATGATGGCTCAATTGTGAAAGTAATAAATACTGTAGTTTTTTTATACTTGAGCCATACTCCATTAAGCCCACAGTACGTAAGTGCAAAGAAAAGAAAGGCAATTTTACACAAAATTTTCCCCTCCATTTGATTAAAGAAAGATTCCATTCAAGTAATGGTAAGCCATACGACTCTACTAGAACTAGGACCGACCGGCTCGTTCGTAAGGTCTTGGGTATTTTGTACTGGTGGTGGTGAAAGTCAGTCAGGAAGTTGTCGAGTTTCCTTTCCAATATGCAATAAAACTTAGGTTGGGCAAAATATCATGTGAAACCTTTCAAAAACTTACGTTTCACACACAAAGCGCAAGCAATAACACTTTAGACTACAGCTGCATCCCTGCACGGCATGTACAGGGTGGTACATAATTCTTGACCAAATTTGGCCACAACAAAATGTATCCCTCTATTTATTTTTTGACAACACTCAAGGGTTAATAGTGCTATGAACCACCCTGCACGTAGTTTCTTTGTGTGTGTGATCGTGCTAGTTTTAGTTATAGTTGGAAAGATGCACCATTCTGGTTCGTTTCAACGATAAATCATCCTCTCATCCATCTAACCCAGAAAAGTAAGCAAAACTAAGGATCCATGCATTGCATGCATGCATGAATCGTTTGGCACCATTCGGTCGGTCGGTCGGTCAGATCGATCCACCCTCTTCTATTTTTGAGTGATAACTTGTGTGATTAGCATACGAAAAATGAGACTGGAAGTAGAAAGAAGATCCCTGCTGCCAAGCCAAACTAATATTCAACACAGGAAGGAAAATACGGACGTACGTACATCATACATATAAATTCAGTCAAAATATAAATACAAAATAAAACTAAGCCGCTCAGCACGGGCACGGCGGGAACTTGACTCCCATAGTAAAACAAACTGCTGCTGCCTGCCATGCATTTGCCTTGAAGCAATTAATCAACATTTGAGACAGAACTTGTCAAGTTTAAAAGGTTTATGACTGGAGCAAGAGGAGGAGGGCTAAAAAGGGAAAGAGAGAGGAATAAGCATAAGCCAAAGAGTGAATGTATGTCATTTGTCATATTCTATCCCAAGGATTAAATGTGAGACACAAACATCTGGTTAAATAAATATACAGACAGATGACGTGTACATAACGTAACGTACGTACATAGGAAAGGAAGTTCAGAAATCGTCCCGCCCTGTTGTCCTTCCTGTTGTACTGTATTTACTAAAAAAGACTTGGTAAACAGAGTTATAGAGACGCTGCATTACCATTAGCCAAGGAAACAGTAAATATCTGCTCAAGTATTAATGTAAACGGGAGAAAAAACTGGATAAAAGAAAGTCGCATAAGTACTTACACAGTACAGGAGAAAGCATGGAGAAAGTACACCGGGAAACCTAACGAGAAAGTATTGTGGAAAGTGCAAAGCAAGCATAAACGGAGAACAGACGAAATCTTACAAAGTACAAGGTGAAAGTCTGAGAAGAAAATGCTCATTAATTTACAAAGTAAACATCGCAGTACTTCATCGCGTATTTCTATAGATATTGTGTTGGGCTTGAGACAGGTACCCCTAGTAGTATGAACATGAATTTTTTTTATCAAGCATCAACTACAATATAAAATATTCTTGCAATATTGAGGTAGGAAAGGTTGTCGACACCGACACCACTACTCCACAATAGACAGATACGAATATGAGACACATAAAACCCAGACGCAATCCACGGATGCTAGAAAGTGCAAGGTGAAAAGACGAAGACGTGCTCATATTCTGTAGATAAAATGCACTGCACTACACTGGGTAAGGATGATGAAAGTAAGCCGGAAAAGTGTAGAGAGGAGAAAATACATGGTGAAAACATGGTGAAAGTATTGGAGAAAGTGTAAGGGGAAAACACATGCAGAAAGTACGACCGTCTGAGTACATAGTACATACTACATGGAGAAAGTCTGGATAAAATCCAAGAGGATGAGGATGGAGAAAGTGCAAAGGGGTGAAAGTTATATATAGAATTTGAGGAAAAAAGACGAACCGGAAGAACATTTGCCCCTATAGATGATACGAAGGTCTCGCCTGGAAAGACATGCTTCTTGTCTCATGATGCACTCATTCGAGTATGTTTTTCCATCTGATCCACACACTGGGTTGAAGTCTGAGGTTGAACAAACTTCTGAGCATCGACAAGTCGGTCGTCGGGCTTCATCCAGGTGACAGACTTGGGGTGATGTACATAAAATGTCTTCACATGGATCTGGCAATTCAATCCAAAGAAAAAAAAATGTGTCAGTCAATCAACAAATAAATAAAATGTATCAACACAGTCCTATCACGCTGAGTCTCATTTACGCAACTTTCTACGTCACCGTCACGTTATCTCGGAGGTGTCAATCTAACATAGAATGTATACTGAGCACGCAATATTTTTTTTCTCCAAGATTGGACGAGAGTGCCACTGCCAGTGTACCAGCCAAAAGTTGGACCATGTTTTTGGCACGTGAAACGTTTGGATGAAAATATCATGGGAAATAAATAGAAAGTCGTCTCAACGGAACTTCACTTCAAGGTTCCCTGGGGTGAAATGAAATCTCAGCACAGCACAGGTTTCAAAACTTTTGATTGGTTTTTTGGCAACAAATTTCTTTAGCGTTGACTTTTTTTAATTAGATCTCTAGAAATAATAAGAGAATTTTACTAAAATGCAAATCAAATCAAATCAAATCAGGCTGACGTGACTTTTGACGACAAATGTCGTAGAAAAATTTGTGTGGAAAAATTCAGAGAAAGTTCCTCACATTTTTCTCTCAACCTGTTACCCTCGATAACTCTCTTTTTATTGTTCTACAACATTGAAAATGATAAACCTCGCCTGCCTGCCCTGTCCCTAGTAATTCCTTGACTCCTTGTACGTAGTAAATGTACATTATAAATCAAAAAAATATGAAAGAAGAAAAAAAAAGTCTTACCACATTTCCCAGAGTACTTGACAGTAATCGTACGTCCGAGTCGACAAGCTACACGATCCAACTCACATTTATTTTTATACATTTTACCATCTGACCCACAAACGGGTTGAGAGTCTTCAGAGTCACCATAGTTAGGGCAAGAGGTAGGACACTCACACGTCGCATAATGCCCGTCCCGGGAGGGCACACACCGGGAACCATAAAGGCAGGCTTTGTCAGCACATGGATTCGGCTCATCTGCTGGGTACAAGTAACAACTCTCACAAACCGCAATCAACAAAAATACGGTCAAACTAAATATTATCCTCCACATTGTTGTAATATTTTGCAAATTTTGCATGTTTTTCGAACTGTTTCAGTCAATTTTTGTAGGTAATAGTGTCTAGTATGTAATTTCACCGCAGTTTTTCGCGCGGTGAAAGTAAAATCAGCTGTTTCGGGCTGGAAATACCGGAAATGCCGAAAATCTTCAAGATGTAGAGTATTTTCTCAGAATTCTACATGTGATTGTTGAAAATACGTGGTTTTTAATACTGGAGAAAGTGCTTTCTCCAGTTCGACCCGCCGAAATGGACATGTGTATTAGGTTTGGACGTTAAAACAGTACAGTACAATATGTGTCGTAGTAGTAAACTACGTATGTAACGTAATGCGGCAGGTAAACCCAGTGCAGTGCAGTGCTTCACTTTTGAAAATGGACTCCGTCGTCTGCTTCTACTGCTGCCTGAGCTATCTTATCTTGTACAGTTTTGTGTGTGGTGAAAGTTTGAAATTTTCTGTCAAGGAATTGAATTCTCTTTTTGGGTTATTTTTTTTCTGCTTTTTCTTGGTGTGAATGTCTGTCGAGGGTGAGAGAGAGAAAGTGGCGGTGTATTTGGTTGAGACTTTGCCTGAGAAGTGAAAGTCAGAGAGAGAAGGCAGGAGTTGAGTGTTGAGAACATTAGGAAGCTGTTAAAAGCAACACGCCGCTTACGCCTGCCTGAGCTCCCTACTACTACTACGTTTGAGTACACTACCATTCTCACTAGACTACACCACTATTTCTTCCACTTTCTGAATATTCCTCTATCTACTACTACATACACCATTTTGTAAATACTCTATATAAACTCCACACTATCAATGTAGTCCGTCTACCGGGTAGCACGTATGTGATTTTATGGGGTACGCAACCTATATGCGATGGCTTCTTTTCCTTTTCTGGGTTAAACGGTCAATGAACTGTTACAATAGCTATTTTCCACCTATTTTGCTCTCAGTCTCAGCAATTGAACACCAACCCTGTAATTCATTTGAGAAAATAGTAACAGTCCTTCCATTTTTGTTTGATTTTCTTTGAAATGGTTTGGCATGTTATTTTCCTTAGCTCATTGTGTCGTTCATTTTATGTAAATTTTCGTCTTAAATATTTTAAGATAGTTTACAATTTCTAGCAATTTTTTTTTGTTTTCCATGAAATTCTACATTTTGTAGGATTGTAGAATTCGTACGCTTTTTAATTTCTTTGCCTTTTTACTTTACGATATTGTCTTACATTACTGACACTCTTTTTATACATATTTCTGAAGAATTTGACATCCACACAGCACTCCGATCTTAGAATTACACACACAAGTGCAACCCAGTACATACATGGGTGTTACGTATGGTTGGTAGATTTCTCCCCACAGGGCATTCCATGCTTTGCGTCACATTAGACTTGAGTCGTATCTCTCTTCCGCTCCAAACCCTTTTTGCAAAGGCACACTAATGACGGAGCGTCTTCCCCAAATATTTGCGAAACCCGCCAGTTCCTCTGCTCTCCCTTACCCGCCTTTTATTTTATTCATTCATGGCCTACTCCTCAAACAACTTTACACATTACACACACACACACACACACACACATACACATACAGCCAGAGCACTAATGGGTTTAACATGTTTGCTTCCTCATCCACATGCATCAAAATCTACCCCATTTCCCACGTACAAGTACGTATCCAAACAACACGAAAAATTAACTTCCTTGAGTACCAACGACTACGCCAGTCATCCCATTCCAAGACATCCACGCCATTTACGTTATACACATGAAATGAAAATGATACTGAGGTGTAATTTACATACATGGTTGCATTGGCAGCAGTAGATTTTCAGAGGCGGTCAGAAACCTTAAATCCGCATCATGTTCTTCTTACCAAATTTACAAAGGAAAGGATTTGTGTGTAAACTTAAAATTGACCAGTATATTTTTTGGGTTATTCCAAATATTCGATTTCGGGTATCCCGATTGATCAAAGTTTGACTTTTTGCATTGGAATTAACAAAGCACCCCTAGTAGTAGGAGAAAAGTGCTTGGATGAAAATTTCATGTTACTTAAAAATCAAAACACAACGGCAGAAAAAACTGTTACATCTGAATACCAGCCCTTGTTAAGGTAACAACCAAATATGTGGGTGAAATTCTGCTGAAACTGAAACTGAGGGGAAAAGAAAGAAAGTGTTATCGCGCGTCTGGTAAATTTAGCGAAAGAAAAACCATGAGTACTGTTGGGACACTTACTTTACTGGTGGAGAAAGCAAGACAAGGACTTTCTCCACTCTCCCCGGACTGATTTATTTTTTTCAACTCAACCCAAACCCCATTAAACTGTTCATTTCTTTCCCCGCGAACTGTGTCATCGGTTACGAGTGAAAGTTCCACTTTCACCACATTGTCGTCGTCGTTTTCCTTGCCATACCATCCCATGCCACGCCATGCCATTTCCCATTACATGTCCATATAGTAGCACACAGTATCACCCCGGCTGGTGCATAGATAACTTTTGCACCATTTTATTGGACTGTGTTAAGACATGTGGCGTCGAGGTGTCTTTTTCAGTACGTACGTACAACACGCTCATGTCCATTTCCATGTCCAACTTTCTTATGTAAATGCGACTGTGAGTGTGAATGTGTATTTTGTTTTATATTTTTAAAGGTAGAAAAAAAAGCCTTGGCTTTTGGCAGCATGGCATGGCCATGGCGTGGAAAGCGAGCGGAAGTGACAGGTCTGCGGAATGAATTCATTGGGGCGGAATATTTACACGGTATTTTTTTTCTTTCCGTTGCCGACCGACCACACCAGCATTTGAAAGTAGAAATGGGCATTCACCCGCATACTACTACGGTACTCCGGTTTTCACCGGTTTTACTGAAAAAAAAACTCGTATTCCATCAATACTGTCCGTCCATCTGCTACCTACCACCACCGAGAGTAAAATTTTCTAGGACTACGACTACTGGTGCTCTGGGTGCAATGGAGGATGAAGAGAAAATAAAGCGTGCAAAGTACCACTGTAGTAAACCATCAACTTCGGTTACAGTTGCAGAAGAAGTAGCAGAAAAAAATCTACCACCATGTGTGAAAATCTAAGTCCGTCCGTCCTAAACAACTACTACAACTCGCGGACTATTTCTTTTACAATTTGCCGATTTTCTTCGGGTGAGTAATGGGAATCTCACATGCAGACCTTAGCCGCCGAAAAAAAAACACATTCACATTCCCACAAAGTGAGTTCTTATTATATATATATGTGTATATATTTTTTTTGCATTCACGCTCAATCGAATCCGAACTACTACAAATCTCATATCATATCATTTTCAGTATGGCACGGTATCGCATATGCTGCGTGATATGCCATGCCTTTGCCGCCTTATCATCCCATTTGAGATTTGCTTTACTTTTTAGGCAGTTTTGGCAAGTGGCATGAGTTTCTTTACCGCAATCTCAATTTGAGAGCCAACCTAGCGAAACCAAGCAGGCAGTCGACACAGTCCACGACCAAAAAGCAAAGGAGAAAAGGAAAAGCAGTTTGAAACAGAAATCTGTGGTTTCACAAACTGTCATAAACATTTCTCTCTCGTATATTTCCCCTGGTAACTTGTTTCTTCGTCTCTGCTGCTCCTCTATGTTGGTTCAAAAATATTCTACGTCGTTGTTGTTGTTGTTGAGTTGTATATAAATATAATGGACGACTTTCTACCCCGGTGAACGGTAAATGCCTTTGCCTTTTCCGTTGCCTTTTTTGTTTTCTTCATGTTTTTCCTCACATTTATTTCACCGCGAAGAAGGCGGAGGGCGGCGGTGTGTCAGTGTCATATCTTTCATAACTTCAGTGGCTAAATATTTTAACACTGTACATTTATTTATTTATTAGATAAGGAAGGGAAGGCAAGGGTGTCGCAGCATAATAGTATAAGTTTGCCGTTTCACTGTAGTGCACCGGGTTCGATTCCTCGGCCTAGCAAAATAGCTTCCGCTTTTTCCCAGAAGTTCTTTTTTAAAGCTGTCGACGATTGTCAATTAATTACGGGATATGGCAAAGAATATTCTGCCACATGTATTGGAATTCAATAAAGTAAGTATGAAGAATGGGAGCATATTGGTTTGTTGGTTGCAGGTTGGCATAGGGTTCCTCTGGTATGCCGAAAGTAATTAATTTCTCTCGATCACTTTTACGAGGAAAAGTTTACAAAAGGAAAGGCGTGTGTGGATGGAAGGAAGGGTGCGGACGGGACGGATGGTGGCGGATTGTCTCTGTAACTTCACTTCAACCAAAACTAAAAAGAAATGAGTTATGGTTCACCCTGAAATTTCTCTCCCATATACGTACGTACATATACAGTATGTGAACACAGACTTCCTTCTCATTTGAGGAAGAGAAAGCAAACTTTCTCCCATAAATTCTTTTGTGGAAGAAAATGCGTATGTATGTAGGGACGGACGACTACTTGGAAACTCTACGACTACGACTACTTCTTCTCCTTTGATCCCTTGATCTTGGATCCTATCTTCTTCTACTTCTACTTCTGCTTCTCTCAAAAACTTATGAGATGATTCTAACTAATGATTTTCTGACATTTGTGATCTTCCTTGTCTTTCCCTTCCACCAACTTTTATTACTCTGTCATTTTAAATTTTATCTTTCGTCACTCAAATTAATTCATGGGCGGTGGAAGCATAAGACCTACACCGCCATTACTTAACATTATTTGTTTGTTTATTTGTGTACAGTGTAGTAAACAATATGTTTGTCTTGTTTTGTGTTGTTCGTGAAATTAGTACCGTAAGAGTTACAGCTACAGCTACAGTTGCAGCTACATGAGTCCATACTGTAATTTTCCTAGACGGCGTAACTATAAAATGCCTAGGACAATTTTGTATGAGAGAAAGTATGTAGGACGGACGGAATTCATGACATTGACATTTTCTGACAACCATGGCTCTAATTGGGAAAACACAAGGAGAGTCTTGTGAAAAATTAATGAATGTTGCTTTTTCTCCTCTTGAATTCCTGTCATGCACCGTTGAGCCGTAACTGCATTGCATATACGTCTTTCTTGGCCAAAATTCCAGACAAATACTTGTTTCTTATTACAGGGTGGTGCTCTGGTGCTTGGAATTTATAGACACTAAAACGTATGGACCACAATGTATTTCTGCCAAAATCGTCAATCGTAAATTGTGTGCGAATATGCACTAGAAAAACAACCATGTCGTATTACGTATGCACTGGACAGACTCATAGTCAAAAAATATTGATAAATTCTGTAAGAATTTGGTGATTAGGCTAAGGACCCATCCGAAAAGGTGAGAGGAATTAAATAAAAGAGTGAATTTCTTACCACAAGCGCCAGTATGTTTAGTTCGGACAGTTTTCTGGCGTTGACAGGCAAATTTCCGAAGAAGACATTCATTCCCATACGTCACATCATCACTCCCACAGACAGGGGCCCAGTCAGAGGAACATGCCTCTGGGCATCGACAGGCGGCCCTACCATTCTCTACACGACAAGTCGCTCCGAAGGCACAGAAGGTCGTTTCACAGGGCTCGTCTGAAATATGATAATAATAATAATAAAAATTCAAAATGAAATATCTGTACGTAAAATTGTGCCCTGAGGCATTAAATATTTTTGATTCCTTCAACCAGTATAATATAATTGTTTGTTCATAACTCGGTCGGTCGACATTCAATAAATGCTGGAATATTAATATCTTCCAATTGATTCATAGCAGTAAATATGTATATATGGATTCTTGGCGTTGCTTTGGGCAAATACGCTAAGGCAAATTTAAAGTTCAAAATTGCAAAATATGCGTGCGTGGCGTATAAGTATTAGTTTTTTTCAAGGGATGATCTTCAGATGTATTGTTCAACACGAATCAAAGCATTTCTGATGGACATTGTTCATGAATGAATACGGAAACTCAGAAAAAAATAGAATAGCCAGAAATCTTGCCAGATTATTTTGAACAAATTATGTCACATATCTATCATATGGCGTAGTGGTTCAGGTGTACAGATCGCTCTCGCTGTGCGGGGGTTCAATTCCTCGGACCTGCTTTCCCCCGGGTTGCTTTAAAGAGATTTTTCTCCACTGGTTTTCTTAATACTAGGGTAACTACACAATTAATATGTAAATCCCTAGACCAAATGGGAAGCAACTCGCAAAAAGACACACGAAATGCACATGATGTTTGATTCGGCCTCGGCTATGTCAATTAATGTACGAATGCAGCAAAACGTCCATATTAATGACCGAGATTCCTTAAAATTACAAATTCTAGATATTGTGGTTTTAAATAAATTTTACGTGCGAAATCCACCCCTTGTTTGACTTGAGTTTTGTGCATTATTAGCTAAAGCCGTGCGTAAAAGTCGAGGAGGAAAAGGAGGAAGCTAGCTAAGGAGACCAGACGAGCAGGCAGAGGACCGACTGGAGGAACCGTTGACTTTGCACATAAATTCTTTCATCTCATCCTTTCATGTATGTCAGTTTGAGGAGAAGAAGAAGAAAAAAAAGAGAATTTCCCTTTACAATTTAGCCCTCCAGCTGTAGAGAATTGATTTTTTTTGTTAGGGGTGGGAGGATGAAGAGAGAAAGTCTGTGAATCCAATATCTTTCACTCACTTTCCTCCCTGCAGAAGAAGCACAAGCACAAGCACATCGTCCAAAAAAAAGAAGAAAAAGAGAAAAAAAAAGTGTTTTACACATAATTTAATTTAAAAGGCAAAAATTTACTTACTTTCCCTAGCTACCTTTCCTGACTCGATTTCTACAATCTACGGATTGCCCGGAGGGGGTGGAAATTCTCTTTCACTAAAATTTTATTCTGCTCCATAAACTTTAGTCTACAGAAAGAGAGACAGGCAGGCAGTACAAGTGGACGACATAACTTTATGTACATGAGACAATGTGACAGTAACTTCGCCTGCTCAATTTTTAGGATTTTTGTCTCAAAATCTGGGTTACTTGGAAATTGGGATAAGCAGGGCGGCAATACAAGGGAAGGTTTAAGTAAAATAGGCAATAATAATAAATGCAGTAGGT
>JAQGCB010000722.1:0-19121 GCA_034698835.1 Protaphorura tricampata
TAATTTTGACGAATAAACAAAATTTTTATATCATTGTTCATTGGGGCTGAATGAAATTGTCAGAATTCATTTTTATACTACAACTTAACTCATATTTTGAAACAAATAGTCTGATGCCAAAAATCTTAACTTTTAACCAATGTGGGGATGTAGTTTGTAATAACTTTATTATTTCTCAATTCATTTTCGCTAATTGAGAGTTGATAAATACTAAATACGTAGATGAAAAAGATGAAAATTCTTCGTTAAAAGTATTTACCGCGATAACGAAATCTTGGGAATTCATGGATATATTTAGACGAAAAATATTACAATCACAGTGTTTCTAAATGCTACATTAGATTTGATTTTTATATTAATGGCAAAGTTAACTCTTTAGGAGAACAAAATTCGATGTGGGATGGTGAAAACGATATCATTAAAATAAATGTATGATAGTCTTTGTGGTGGGTTTTTGTGCAACGAATCGGATGGAATTCCAAGTGTGTTCAAATGGCTCCAAACTATTAAGGTTTTGTCCTTCCAAATAGTACGGGGCTAAGGCGTCCAAATCCTGGATAAGTTCATCATGGAGTTCTTCGGGAATATTTCCCAATGTAGGGTTCACGGCAATCAAAAATTCTAAATAATTCAGAATTTAGTATTACGATAACTCGTCATAATATAAAATTCTTCATATTTTCAAATTCAACTCTCTACCATAAAATTCGTGGATACTCTCAAATTCCAAACAGCTTGTATGTATTTTATATTCCAGAATAGTAAATCCACATGATTCCAGTTCTTGTTTGATCGGTGGTAATTCAGTCAAATCTTTGCAGAACCAATCAACCATTCCAGGAGCGTTGAGTCCTTTGCGCTAATTAAAATCAATGTCAATTATTAAAGTAAACCAAATTATGCAATAATTAAAATCGCCCGTTATCCAACCAACGCAATGTCCAAGAAACTCTAGCTCAAGGTTGCACTTCCACTCCACAGTGCAACATTCTTCCGTATATATATCCCTTATGTCCCAGTGAAAGATCTTCACCATAGCGAAACGGCGACTCATATTACTAACATTTCCTAAAAATTGATTTACATTATAGTTTTTCCATTTTGCTGTATTTCCGAGGTCCACACCGATAGCATACGGTTTACCAACAGGAAACATTGTCCCGAACAAGCCTCCAGCATTCAAGAGATTGTAGATTTTTTTCAGGAACGTCCTTGGAAATATTTAAATTAATCGATTGATTATGAAATAGTATCAAAATCTTGTCAAATATTTTTTTTCAGGTGAGCTAAATGATGATTAGAGATTAAATCCGACCCCGTTCAAATGAGTCTTACTTGTAGTCTTGAATGTACGGCATGACAATCATGGAAAAAACTTTGTCCATTTCTTGCATGTCAAAATTCCAATTCCGATCATCCATAATATTTCCAACAGAATAATTTATAGCCATGGCTGGTTGTGAACTTTTACTATTTTGTTTAGCAAAATCAATCATATCTTTGTTGATGTCCACTCCGAATAAGTTTAATGGTTGTGATCCTTCAATTTTAGTCAAACTTTGTGTGAATGTCCCACCCCCACACCCATAGTCCATCACAAACTCATCTTTTTGTAAATTCATGGCATTGATTAATCCACTTGCATGGCCAGAATAAAAAGATTTTATGGATGGATTGTTCCATTTTAAATTCTCGTCAAGTTGTGGCCCACTCATTTTTCAAAATTTGTTACAAAGTTTTGGGACTCAAAAATAAACAAGAACCGCAGGATGCGAGACACTAGAATGTAACTCTCGAACTAGCACCAAAATTATTCCAATTTTAGTTGTAGAACATAGGACTTCCAAAGAGTGACTATGTAGTAAATAAAAAATTTTATGACCATAAAATCCACCCTAAACTCATTAATTTAAAGTAAAATGAATTTAAAGTAAAAGTAACGCTCGCTACAACAAAATGGCAATGAGATTCCCTGCTGTGGTCAACCTAATTGCTAATTACTAATTTCTAAGGAATTAGTAAAACAAACTGAGTCACGAATTAATGATCCGTCCGTCCTAGACGCTGAATTAATTATGAGTGACCACTTTAATTTCATTTGATTTGTTTTTTAATCATATGACTACAAAAAAAATGGGTGCTGCATAGCCTCGTATGTGCAACAACTTACTTTATATTATCATATCAGGGCCAAAACAAGTAGTTTTTTTACGTTAACATTTGACATTTTAAGTTTTACATAGTGCATCAGGTACAAGCAATTCAAGATTTGTGTGGATTTTGTGTTTGTGCATGTGCGAACAAGTCGAATGCTTCCAATTCTTGGGTGACCAGGACCAAGACTAGACCATGAAATCATATTGTACAATAGTGCAATGTAGCTCATAAAATTTTTACATTTGCCTCAGTCAGCATATTATCGCGATTCGCGAAATGAGCAAAATGAAGCATTCAACATTTTGTGGTTGAATGGTCAGGAGTCTCAGGAGTCAGCAATCACGAGAAATGGTGCACTCTTGAACCACCCTGTAAATGTAAGAATCTACCAAAACGCAATAGAGAATAGACGCGTTGAATGTACTTTGTTCGGTTTCTGAGATAAAGAGTTGTCTTGTCTTGCCAATTGCGATATGCGAATTGCTGTAAAGAAGCTGATAGGTGATTACACTCATAACATGAATATAGCGCAATGTTGACATTGACTTTGATCTCAATTTTAACAAGATAACAAACTACACTCACACTGTATTGAAAAATTAACTCATGTGTGGCTTGGAGACTTGGAAGTCAAGTTTTTCAATTTCTTAGGCATTATAAGCTGTACTGCAATATAGAAATTGACATTTTTAAAAAGTGTAAGGAAGTAGAAGTAGATCATGGCATGAGAGCTAGTGCATCGTTCGTGATATTTTTTTTGAGTCGACTAGATATCTAAAGTTCTCGATTATAATTGACATGCTTACTGTCGTCGTCCGTGAGAGTGCAATAAAATGCTGTCAAAGCTTATAAAAAGCGGAAATCATTAATGATCTTCAATCTTCGATTCGACTGTATGATGCCAATTCATGTGTGTGGTCAATTAATTTAGTATATAGTGCCGTTAGTGCCGTACGAACTTGAAAAAAAAAAGCCAAGAAAAATTTAGATTACTTAGAACTAATAAAATATCGTACAATTACAGTGGAATATTTATATATCAACCTCCTCTATATCGTCCACCTCTCTATACCGACCAGAATGTCAGGAACGCAAGAACTCCCTTTGCATACACTTCTTTGTTATTCAACTCTCTGTATATTAAACTTGTCTTTATTGGACACATTTTGGTGCATTTTTCGAGTTCGATATACAGAGAGTCCACTGCACTGTAGTACTACATATGTATATCGAATATTTCCAAATTGAGTATCAATTCTTACCGAAGGAAATCGAAATAATGTTGTATTCACCAGAAATATAATTAGAATGGGACATTCAGAAAATATGGTGATTAGATATTAGAAAGAACACAGAACACCAAATTGAGAAGACTTGAATTTGTATACCATCATTCAGATATTTGACAATTTATTGATTTGATCTCCTCTCTAATTCCAATGATTATAATTTTATGGTGTTTCTATCCATCCGAGGTAGCAAAATTAGGGTGTCATAAATCCTAACATGATTAACCAGTTTTCTTCTGTTGTTAGTGTGTTTTGTACACAAAAATGACACGTCTGGTGCAGTTTTTCTGCATCATCAGTCATCAGTTCACATTATATATTAATAGAAAAAAAATGAGTTTTGAGTTTTTGAGGTGGGAAACCAGTTCTACTTGACACGGTCCTTGAATTGAGAATTAAAATAAGTAAATAATCAGGTTCAGATTAAATTAAAGTGCATTTGTAATAGGTGTCAGTCGAGTCAGAGCCAAGAGCCAATTGTCAAGTCAAGGAAGGTGAAGGGTGTTTTGCCAGAAATGCATTCAAATTGAGATTGAGATTTGAGCCACTTTGCACTTTTGTTGTTGTTATAATGTTCAGTCCACTCGAATATCACACTCACTTTTGTTTGCACGAATTAATTCAGGTTTTACAATGTTTCCCAAGTTTTTTACTATGCATTTTTATCAATTAAATTGGTTAGGTCTGCAGTCTGTAGGCGGAACCGGTTCGAGTAAAATCTTGTTCCTGGTTTTCTGTTGTATGAGTATTGATTTGAATCAGGTCGAAATTCCTGGACAAGGCGTGTCGCGTATCGCGTTAAACATCCAGTTAACCTTAGAATAAAAATATGAATTCAAGAGTCACATTAATTTTCCCATTCTCAATATGAAACCAACCAGGATCCGATTATTTTTGGAGATAAGGTTACCAACTTTGCATTGGCTTTGGCGGAGATACCCCTAGTAGTAGTATGATGTTTGGATACCACCTTATATTATAACGAGTCACCTTCCCGAATCATACTATTGGAATTATACCGTGAAAAAACTATCTGTCGTATCTGGCTTTTAACGGTTTAGCCCGGTCAGCCCAATTTTCGTCTTTCATACTCGACGAATGTCAATTCAATGAATATGTATGATTAAATTCCATAAAATGCATCAAAAATTAATTTCCGCTTTCAACCAATTAGCAACACAGGAAACACAGAAATTTCATTTTCAGTTTTTATTCAAGGATTTTGATTTTGAATCTGAATAGGTCATTGATAAATATTTAGTCATACATTTATGTATGTTGTGTATTACATTCAAACTTACAACTAATTGTATGTAATTGTGGAAAGCCATACTTTGTACTTTTTTTCATATGAAATTAGAAAATGTGATGTAAGTTAGTTGCGTATTTTTGCAGTCCTTATTTGCAGTCCTTCCATTCGTGGTTACTGCTTACGTATTTACAGGCCTGACGTCCGACGACGCGACGCGTGACGCCGTGCCATTTTACCCGACATGGAATGCAACATTTTTATAATTAGTCCGAAAGAGTATAGTAGGAATAGTAGTAGTAGTACATTTAAAGTACAACAGTATACACAGTATTTACAGTACAGTTTAGTTTTGTATTACACATATCGTGTGTCTGAACGGAATAGTATGGATGTGTCGTCAGTGTCTTAAATACTTTTGATATAAATTAATTAAATAACACCTAAAATTTTACTTTGCAATACAATACATAGACAGGCTCAGGTTTTAAAATTTTTAACTAACTATTTACACTACTGAAATCATCAGGACAAATACAGTAGAGGTTATGTACCACCCTGTACTGTACTGTACACGTGTAATTTGTAAAATCATGGAAAGAGGTCAACATTAAAAATCTTGAAATCACAATATTTAATATAACAACGAGTTAAGTAGAGTATAAAAAAACCCTTAAGACTAATAATTTTATAACACAAAACGTCAACAATGATTTAAAAGCCACTCTTTAAACTGGTTGAATGACTCTTGAGTTGTGTAAGTCTCTTGTTGTAACCGTTTATTCTCTTCTTGTAGAGTATGGACTTTATTAATTAATATTTCCTTTGTTAATTTTTCACTCTTTAACTCATTCTCTAAATGTGTGACACGAGCTTCTAAATTATTATCGGGTTGCGACTGCGATTGCGATGATTGGGAATGGAATTGTGAACTTCCAACTGCAACTTCCGCCGCATCACTGGGTGTAGCTGTAGCTGTAGCTGCCGCGACGACTGGTATTTCATTTTGAAGTTTCCCGCGGAGAATAACGGCGGCGTCATCGGCGGGGGCTTTAACACTATCTAGATTATTTGGTACAGTTGAGTGCCTAGTTAGATTTAGATTGTTGTCATCCAGTATTTCAATAATCTCAGGGTTAATTAGTTTTAATAAATTATCTTTTAGTAATACTGTATTATCCAGTCTGGTTTTTAAATCATATTTTAAATCAGTCACAGGGGGGTTTTGTAGGGAACAAGGTCTTCTCCTGATTTGCACCGGATCTAAATATATAAATAAATAGTTGCTAAAATTTATATGCAGAGAACATAAGTTAATTGGTCAATTAGCTAATTGCCGAAGCTGTGGTGCATTTGAGTAGATGATTTCTGCGTCCAACAACTTGAGTAGTTGACTGATTGCCGATTGAACAGTTAAATGATTGCGTTGAGTCAAATTAGCTTTAGAATTACTCACCATTATAATAAATGTCACTGAACGCGCTTCTTTTTGGGGTTAGCAACCGTAGTTTAACGTCCTCTTGATTCTTAACGTGTTTTTTTAGATAGGCCGATTTAAGTTGCTTTAGGCGTTCATCTTGGTCATCCTGAAAAATTAGAATAAAATAAGAATTTTAGAAATGATACAAACAGTCACAATTCCTCTGAAAATAAGAAGGTAACTTTTTCTTTAAAAAAAATCTACCTTAACAGGAGTGCTGCTGATTGTGCCATTGCTGTTGCTATTGTTGGAACTTCCCGGCGTACTGTACAAATACTCATTGGACGTCAAGGGCGTTGAATTACTTGAGAGTAAATCACTTGGAAATTCTGTCAAATAAGTTACTTTCCCTTTAATCACGATTTCATTGTTGTTTGGAGTTTCCTCCGACATTTTCACGGGCACTTCGTCATCAATATCAATTGAAATCCCTGCATCCAATTTTTTGTCCATTCCAAACCGATTCAGATGATCATAACTTCTTGTGATTCTATTATTGTAAGAATTGTAACTGTTCCGTCGCTCAAATAAGTCTTGATTGATTTTAACTAATGGATGGACTAAGTCAATGGATGAAGATTTGACTGGTTGTCTATGTGGAGATTGTTGGAGCATATTATTTGTCCGGGCTGGGATTGGTGGGGGTTCAAGAACAGTCAAGGAATTAATACTTTCAGAGGGATTTGTGTAGTAGATTTCATTTCCAGGTTTACTAGATGGCGGAATACTTCTTAGCGGTGACACCTATGGAATATAAGACAAATTTCATAACGTTTTATCGAAATATTGGTATATTCGGGCTGCCAAGTTGCTGATTTTGCTTACCTTAGAACCGTTTAATTGGCCATAGTTGTAAATGTAGTCTGAAGATTTGTTTGAACTCCCGGTACCATAGCCAGAGCTATTACTAGAGCGTGGTGGAGACAAACTACGTAAATCGTACCTGAAATGTGATAAATTGAATCGTAAAGATACATACAGTGGGATTTTAAAATGTACAGGATATTTTTTACTGACTCATTTCGAAAAATGAGGAATTACCTTTTTCTGTGATTTCCGGGCACGACAGACTGAACAATGGATTTATTTGTAATACTATTGTTATCACTAGTTTCTATTTTATAATCAATATATTCATCTTCTCGGGTGTATAAACAGTGTTGAATGTTACAACCTCTGCAAAAGAGAAAGAAAAATTCAATTATTTGCACCAAATTAATTCTTTACATGTATGTGTACCTACAGTAATTTCACAGTGTTAAATTCTAGCCATTCACTAGACAGTAGTGTAATCGTTAGTGCTTTCCTCGACATTATTGCTGAATAACAAATAATTATTGTTTCTACCACTGAGCGCAGAGAAATTATTTGAATAATATTGCAAAATACAAGTAGACCTAAACCGATTGTTATACAAGCGTTATTACTGTAGCTTGCATAACTGAATTAATGTCCAGTCATTGCTTGAGAAAAATGTGATGAAATCGAGAAGGAATTGTAAAATATCTTCCTGGGGACGTTTAGGGCACCATTCCAACTTTAATTGGAACTGATTAATTAATTCACAGAATTCGATGGGCAGTAATGGCGGAATGCATCTTGCAATTCCTTCATGATCATTTCCAATCGGCCACACGGATCGTTTGAACAGTCCACTCGCCACTCGCATTCCTTTGCTGCATTCGCCAAATATAATTGTTTTATTGAAAAATTCAGCAAATAATTGTCTGACAGCATTCCCTAGCATGCTAAGCTAATAAACGTCATTTGTCATGCCATTCAATCCGAACTTTAACTTGACTCAATTAAAAACTACAAAACTTGCACGCCTTACAAATTAACTTAATAATTAAAAAATGATAACAAAAGAAAACGTAAACTGACCTTCGAGGCAATCCATTGTGAAAAGGTGGAATAATTATTATATTTATGTTATTTCGTGTTTTCAAATAATTTATCATCTCGTCTTGTTTTAGCGTCCAAACTGGTATATTACATATCTAAATAAATATTTAATTGAAAAATATAAATAATAAGTCCAACAATATAAAACTACCTGTGCAAATAATAAAATAAATATTTTTGTGCAACCGTGCGCCCGTGCTGTGCTGTGCCTCTTATTGCGAGCTTATAATCAAGAGTGCAACATGCAGTTTAATTATGTAAGGAATTTTATGGAAAATAATTTTTTCTAGCCTTATATCACTACAACATTGGTTGTCCGAAATAACGTTTGTGGGTATTTTGAAACGTATATCTCACTTTTTACAGCCTTTGAGGCTCGACTGTACGGGGCGGACTTTTTGAACCGCCCTGTAATGTCTCTGACAAACTATAAGTTACTCTTTACGTTAAAATCAGTTCCAATTTTTGAATTGAATGGCCAAGTTACAAATTTAAAGGGTTTGTGTAAGCTATGATACATCATTTGTGTACTTTTTGGAAAATAGAAGAAAAATTGTTAGAAAAGAAGTTAATATTTTTCTTTCAGATTTGTGCGAATGCGAAATGAAAATTTGGTTTGCATGTTATTTTGTGCTCCTGTAACAGAGTTGAACGTAAATGGAAATGGCAGGTCAACTTACTTGTACAATTTTAGAATACTTGATTAGGCCGGATTTATTTAAATGGGATTTGGTGTCAATGTCAGTGATGACTCCACCATCTTGAATATGAAATCCAAACTGTCCATTTGCATTTCTTTTCAGCAAATATTCGATTCCCTCCGTTCCATTCGGTGACACAACTCTTAAGCGTTCCTGAATGTCCGGTACGTTTAGCTCATTTTGTGCCAAAATATTGATGCTTTCACTCTCATGGTAGTAGACGTTGATGCTGGAGTGATATTAAAATATTTAATTAGAGGCCGCCATGAATGAGTGGTTATGAACCACCCTGTAATTTAAATCTACCCTTGGCATGTACCTTTTATTTGCATCCTCATTCCATCCCAGGATTGACTTTGTTGGAATGGCAAAAATACACACTTTGTTATTGATATCAATGATGATCAAACTGTCCATGGAAATACTCAAGTAATAATTAGATTTCATGTCATTCAGGTAAATCTTCCAACAAAGTCCACCTTTTAAATATTTTATGGAATTTAAGTTTGGATTTTTGGGTAAATCCTTTTTAGTTTTTCCTCCATTCCCGAAAAGATTAAGAGGTTGGAGTAAGAGAGCTGCAAAAATTACAAAACCAAACCAAAATCAGAATTTCTGAAGACACCAATTTTCTTATGCATATTTTTTGGAACAAAATCTTATTCTTACATAATTTCGATTTGTTATCAATACACACATTAGTTGTGTAATTAATGTACAAATCTTTGAGGTATTCTTGACGTGTTCGAGTCGCCATTGTTGTGAATTTCTCTGATCGATATGTAGCATTTTCAGCATTGATGACTGCGCCCACCAAAAAAAAGTTTGTGCCATTAGTTTTCGAAATAATTTGAATAATTTTTTACAAAAAATACGTACCTTTAGAGAGCAGAAAATTAATGAATTCATAATTGTCTCCGAATTTATATTTGTATGGGATATTTGGCCCAAATTTAGGTACTTCCTTGGAACGGCTTACTGAAATACTGTACAGCAATAAATCAAATGTTGATTAATTGTACTAATTTTTGCGAGCTAATCCAACATTATTCCATATATTTTTCATACCTGTATTTGGTTGAATTTGTACATGGATGGATAGCACGGACAATGATGAATACATGTTGGAATTGTGAGCGAATATATTTGGGTGTGAATGGAGTTGAACCAGGTTCTTGAAAAATGATCGTGACAATGTCATTCCCAATGTGTCTTTTTCTCATTAGCTGTTGAAAAATTAGGTCACATAAAAATAATCTTACCATTTGCTGTAGACTGTGCAGACTTAACGACTTGCGTGGTAATTAATATGAATAATAAATTTCACTCACCTGTTGTCTATTATTAGCAGTAAATGGCAGGAGTGTGGACACGTGGAACATAATTTCATAATTATTAAATTCAGTATAGACGGAGTGCAACCCTGTTGAGTCATCTAAGGAAAAAATATGCAAATCGTGGCATTTAGTCAGATTTTTAGAACAATTTGAAAATTTCTGCTGATGTTTAAAAAATACACACCTTTCACGTCAAGCCCTCCATTGTATTTACTCCAACCTTTTAATCGTACCCTTGTTCCAATCAAATTTAGAAATTGTTCAAATGCTTCTGTCGTGTACTCATTATTGTACATGTCCTCTTCAGTCCTTTGTCCATTGCAACACAACATTATCCCTACTTTGTATTTTTTAATTAGTATTTGTTCATCTAATTTTAACAATTGTTTCTCCACGTCCGGCCCTTTCCTTCCCTGTTTCAAACTGGATGTTCAAAAAAATATAATACATTTCAAAATTGAACTTCCAAGTCCATGCTAACATATTATATAGCGATATAATGGGGAAAACATACCATGATAATTGTATTTCAGGTAGAATGTACTCTAGAACCTCTTTTGATTGTACTTTGTTCATTTGATAATTGTTATTTGGATGGGATTTGATAGACTCCTCCAAAATTGAACCCCTAAGCGTCGTCAACTAAAAAGAATGCAAGATTTGATTAATAGCAGAAAATCATGAGCTATTTAGCATTTTAGAATCCTAGATTTTAGTGTTTCACATTATAAAGTCAAATTACCTCGGAAGACCTCACGATGATACGATAAATAGATTTTTCTTCCCCAACTTGGGTCACATCATTGAACTCGGGTAATTCTTCCTTCAAAATACTGATTGACAATGGTCCCAATAGATCATCCGTTCCAAACCAATTTTCATGCTCTAAAAAATTATGCAACGCACAAATTACACCCAGGAAAAACGACTCCGATGAAGACGATTGATTTTTTCTTCTTCTATAAACTAAAACGTACCTTTCTGATAAAAACAATTCCGATAATAATAAGCTCCTTCATCCACAGCCTCAATCAAAGTACAAGTGTTGAGCACACACTGAGTATTATTCCAATAAGTTTGATTGGGATTGTACTCCAAGATTGAAATTGAGTGAGTGACCTCACTCGCTTTGATCATGGACAATTTTGACTCCACTGGTTGTGGTTCACCAATTTCATTCCGGAAATATGGACAACTATAGAAAATAGAAGAAAATATATTAATTGTTTGAATTTTTTTTCCAAAATTTTGATTGCAGCTGCAAATATTTGACTTAGAATTTAGTCGTTTCAAATTGACATAAATTTTATTACCAAGTATTAAGTTATATCTGATTAATTTAAGCCACACATGTAGATTAAACCTGGATTATGAATCATTCAACTTTTTTAAGTGCGGATTTAGGAAATAACATCTGTAATTTAGGATCTAAAACCTATAAGTGTTATTTATTAGAAATTATAGGTCAATAAACTCACGTACCTCAACAATAATTCATTACAAATCCCATCCCCTGTATCATTTTCAAATTCACAAATAGCACTCGTCGAAGATGGTGATGAAACGGACAATGACGCTGCCGAAGCCCCCGTCGTTGTATTCCTCCGTTTCGCCAACATCATTTTTAATTTACACACATTGGCCAAATTGAATAAAATACTTTGTGTGTCATAGTGTGAGAATAGAATTAAATCATTTATTTTGATTGTATTTCCAAACATGGGTCCAATGACTTCATCTTCACTCATCCCACCAGCACCACCCCCTGAATTTTTATTCTCAAATAATTTGTACATTTTTAATTTTAAACTACTGCTTGGACTGGCCAAAGCCACAGCGTCTTTCACGACACCCCCACTACCACTGTGATTTATTGATAAGGATTTTTTAGTCCCACTATTCAACAATGAAATAAAATTGGCTGGTTTCATTTCAATTGAATTTGAACTTCCACTATAATTGGATTTGAGTTTTCCTTGTTTCAACATATATTTTCCGTCCACTAAATTTAGACTACTATTACTTCTGTATAAATTTGGTTTTGGTCTGGGTTGTGTAGGGGTTGGCGTGGGTGTCCATATTTGCTGTTGGTGTTGTGGGTCATGTTGACCTCCAATACTATTACTACTACTATTGATGATATGATTTGACCTTCCACTGATTATACTGCTGCTGCTATTATTTCCAGGCACACCCGTCAATTGTTGCATTCCACTAGAATTATTCAATTGTGTAAATTTATTTTTGATTGGTGTGAAACCATTGGCTTCAATGATTTTTGCATGGTAGTCCCCAGCATTATTTCCAAGTACATCTACAACTCCTCCTCCAAAACAACCAGAATTTTGTTGTTGTTGCTGCTGTTGTTGTTGGGATGAGACACTACTTGTACTACTGCTACTTCGACCACCACCAACGCTGCTACCACCACTACAAAGTTCAACAACATTATTCGTCGGAAGTTTTGAACTCATTGTGTCACTTTCGTTGGTCACATTCCTTGCGTCGTGGACCAAATCAGAAAGTTAGATTCAGATATGTTTGCTGGATTCCGGAGGAGGATGGGACATAAATTAATTTTTCAGGTAGTGCGCGTGTGGCACGACACGTACCAGTAGTACCAGTTTGTACGACGACCCATTTCCCCGAGTTAGCACTGATTGTTTAGGGGAAACAATTAATCGGTCATTAAGGCATTGCCCGAGGTATCGATATCGATCCATATCCCATCAGGCCACATTTCTCAAATTTTGATTGTTGATTTTAAATCCTCAGGAGTTAACAATGGACATAATAAAGTAACCGTCCGAATAGCGAAGCACTGATTTCAAAATCAAGGCTATGCTCAGAGTTTAACAATTTTTGAGCTTGTGCCAACTTGTGCGTGTTCTGAAATTATAATTTCAACAATACCAAATCACTTCACGTATTGAGCTTCAACTGAATAATAACAAACATCGATATTTTTAGGCCAAATTAGGTCGTCTTTGGTTATCGATTAGGCCAAACTGTGTATACAGAGTATACACTGAGCAACAATCGACCACATTCCTCGAAATTGGACACGAATATTTTGCAAGGAATTACAAATTCACTGTCCAACTTGCCTTTAAATCCAGACAAATTTAGTAGCCCACAAAATATTCTCCTGAATTTCCAAACAACAACGATGGAACAACACTTTTGTCAAGTATCGATTTTTTGTATACGATTTTTTAAAAGTCGTCAAGATTTAAAACAATGTAGTATCAAGTGTGTCGAATGTCGACCCTTATCCTCCTATACAATTAATTCCATCCTAGTAAACAACAATCGAATGTGCACCACAGTCAGTCGCCCGGATACACATACACAGTTTTTCTTCCATGTTGGTTTATTCCTTCAGGATTTTTAAGGGTAAAGTAAAACCTGGGCAAGCAAGAATTGGTTCAGGAATAAAAAAAAAGCCTTAGCCTTTGTGGCCAAAGCTAAAAAGCCAAGCTTAAGCTTTGAAAAGCCTTAAAGCAATTCTGTGATGATATAAATTCCACGGCTACACGGCTACACGCATACACACGGTTATCCCAACGAGTGAGACATTTTAAGGGAGGGGTTAAATTTTTTTGAGAATGAATCCTTGTTTTTTTTTCCTCCTTATGCGTTAGCAGCGTTTACATTCAGAGAATCGCTGGGACGGCCGGGACTGGGAGAGATATACTTCCATATTCCATTCCAACATGTACATATTATGGAATGGACACGACAGATGCGTTTTAACCCTAAATCTCGGTTGGACAACCTAACAAGGATACATAAATATGAATGTACAGGAGGTGGCGTAGGTGTTAGAAGGTGTTGGAATAGTTGGAAAGGGTGACACCCCGGACTTTGGGTGTTTTTTTCTGAGGTGGGAGGACATAGGAGTCTCAGGAACACCTTATCCATTGTTTTCAGAGGTCTGTGTGTATTTTATATGTATTGTGTTGTGTATTCTATTCTCTTGTAGTTTTTTAAGGGGATAAATCTCAGTTCACAACGGTTGGTCCACCCTTAGAAGCTTTAAAACTTGCATAATGCATTTTTATGTGTTCTACAATATAACATAGTTAAGGTTTTAAAATGTACAGGGTGGTATATAAGTAGAATACAATTGATGTAGTGATAATTTATGGCAACGGGATTCGTGGTATTTGGGAAGAATTTGTGAAATAAGAATATTCCAAATATATAGCGACTGGAAATATTTGGCATCCCGAGAATACGTAAATATTTTCAACCAATTTTGGGTCCTTTCCTTTAAAAAAAGACCGATAAGTAAATTTCGTTCAGAATAAGGAAGAAATAGTCAATAGAAACCTCGATATTATTATACAGTTGAATTAACAAAGTACTGATAGTGAAATTCTGCACAAAATGTACATCTCACTTATAGTAAATGTGTAAATGCGATACCTCTAAGGTTTAGGGTAGATTGTACCCAATGTGATAAGGAAATGGCATTATGATCCACCCTGTAAACTGCTGCCAAGGGTTGGAATTGGAACTTGATATAAGCTCTGTAATATTGTTATCAACTGTATGTTGTAGGAAGAAAGGGTTAAAAAAATTGGGTGAGGTTTTTCTTCGTCTTTTTTTTGTTTTGTTTAATTTTTTTGTATACATTACGAAAGCTTGTGAGTGAGTACGTATACGAATGAAAGAGTAGCTGCTAAGATCCTGCATGAGGATTTTGAGGATGAGATCAAATCAAACTCGTTTGTCAGCATCTTTTTCCCAACAGGAACAACCAAAAATGTAAACCTAACGTTTCCTTCGTATTAAATTCTCTAAGACCGGGTTTGAGAGCAGTCTCAGTTCTTTGGATTAAAAAGTGCCAGGGCCAAGGCCTTATTAAGACAATTATCGTATTTGACATTTGAGTGGCCTTTTATTCAAGTTCAAGAAATATTATGTACATTTAATGAACATAAGTTGGGCTTTGTCCAATTTTGTCCAGAGAAAACATTCTACTGATACTTTTGGGAGGCGGTCAAATTTATCTCAGAATTTTCGGAATTATTTGGGCGAGATTACCCTAAAAACACAATTTTTTGGAATTTTCATAATAATCAAGCCAGAACGCTAAGAATTCTTCTCTTCGTTGAGTAAATCGTAAGGCAGTCCAATTCGGATAACTTTTCCAGGACGATCACTCAGCATTTTAATTGTGGTCGGTCCATTTCAGTACCAATTTAAATGGCCCCATAAAATTTCTTCGTACCGCACCGCCACTACCGAAAGGGTTAAGATTTTTTAGAATTTACATTACGTTTGGACTATGTAAACAATTCTTTCTTCGTTGGATGGTTCATTTCATACGTACATATTGTTGACTGCATTGTTGGTGCTTGGCATACCATACAGATGCGTTGTTGTCACGCACTGTTGAAGGTTGAACAGAAGAAGAATAAAATATGTATGTTGTGAGATAGAATCTGTAGAAGATACGAGTTCGTACACGTATGTCCGATATACGCAACGCTAACGCATCCATCTCAGAAAATCGTATACAGGAGCAGCAGCAAGAAACATAAAACGACGAAAGATTTTTTTATTATTTATTTAGTCATGGAAATAAATTAAAGGTATACCAAAATTGTTGAAGCGAAGAGAACAGGGGTTTTTAGTGGTGAAGGAATGTCAAGCAGGGCAGCGCAGGGGTAACAAGGAGAATTAGAATTGGACACTTCAGATAAAAAAAAAGTTTAGTTTAAAAAGACAACTTCTGATTTTCCTTTGTTTTAATTGCTTTCCCTTTCTTTGGAACTCTGGAAGACCAACGTACGCGTACGTAACGTAATTTGATTTTGTTTTAAAATATCACAAGGAGATCAATTCCAATTTAAGAGTTTATGAAGGGCTCTGGAAAATTTGAATCCATGCTAGATTTCCAATCTGTAATTCAGGCAGAGGCAGGGTTACCAAAATATGACATACTTTTGAAATGTGCATTGCATTGCATGCTTGAATAGATAAGAGGATGAGACGAGGGAGATTTTCCGGGAATATGATGTCGTGTCGTGAGTAAATCAAGCGAATTAAATCCGAATTTCTATGATGTACACATTCAGTAGTATGTAGGAGCCGGCTGTGTACACAAATATGTCTAGACTTCCAAAATTTAGCATTCAATTTGCATCCGCTATCATCCGCTTTTGTTTGCGTAATATCCGGTGTTGTTGACGTTCCTTGTCGTTGGACATGTGGACATGTCATCATAACTTTCTGAAAAAAGGTTGACGATGCGTACAAGTTGTAACACGTACCATGGCCATGTATGTAAGTTGGGCAATTCAATCCAGTAGTAAGTTGTAGTTCGTACACGACTCCACTACCAGTTCAAGTACAAAAATGACGAATGATACGATTCACTGAAGATATGAATGAATGAATGAACGAAGGACGCGCGGACGGAAATAAAAAGTATACATGATATGACAATGTATGGATTTTTTATTACAAAAAAATTGATCCTTCCTCTAATTTATTCGCATTATGCATTAGTAAGGAAAGGATTTGGGCCAAACCCTGCGTAAAGTGTGAATAAGGAATTTTGGGTGGTATTTAAACCGGATCAGCTCTAAATTGAGCATTTGGCGGCGCGGCTGGGTCACAGAAAGGTCTTTTTTCTCAGTACTTTTTTTGGAATCTGAAATTTTGATTCACGGTCTTGGAAACGTTCAAATCCAAAATGTCTGTAAAAGTTCAGAAATTAGTTTGTCTTCAGAAACCTTCAAAAGTAACCAGGGTATTTCAAATCATCAATGAAAAGTTGTAACCTTCTTAGGTTTATTTTGTGCCAAAGAGTATGGAAAATTAGGTCTCGTCCGTCTCAAATTCGAACTCCAAATTCTATCTTAAAATGAATTACAAATTCTGAGAGGCAAACGCAAGGCAGGGCAGGCTTAATTCAATTTCGGAGGTCGTACCGTACGCGTACTGTACAGTACAGTATGATTCAGATGCGGAGAAAGGGGTAATTCCATTATTCCGGGTTTTCGTTTACAAGTAAACAAATTGGGACTACAATCTACGTACAGTCTTCAGTATTATGAATGTATTATGAGTTTGTATATGTCACAAGGCAGGAGGAGAATCCAATTTGAGTCATTCATTAGATTATAATAAAACTAAACAAACTTCGTCGCACTTTCGCTTCGTCTTTCTTCCTTAACTTTAGAGTTTCATATTTCGGAAAAGGAAGGAAGTCAATTTCCTTTCATATTTTGTTTCATTAAAATGGTTTGTCCTCTGGAAAAACCGGGACGACGACACGACAGGGCCAATCCGGACTAAAATTAGACGAAGAAGAAATACGTCCAATTTTGTGCAGTACAGGGTAGTTCATAACTGTGGGGTGGGGCTTCCATTTTTTGTTTGGCACATATCAGGATATTCTGGCAAATTCCTATACAGTGGAATCTCTATATATCAACCTCCCGTATATCGTACAACTCTCTATACCGACCAGAATGTGAGGAACCCAAAGACTCCCTTTGCATACACTTCTTTGTGGTATTCCTCTTTCTGTATATTAAACTTTCTATTTATTGGACACATTTTGGTGCATTTTCGAAGTTCGGTATATAGAAAGTCCACTGTAGGACATTTTGAAGGTTATGATTTATGAACAACCCTGAAATTTTTTTAGTTCAAGTGTGACATTTGGAATACGTACGTACGTAAGTACGGAGCTGTAATTTAATCATGTGTTAGTGTAACGTCAAACTAATCAACGTAAACATGCATAAAAATATTTATGTTTCTTCTAGCTAGAACAAAAGAGTGTGAGTTTCACTTTCATTCACATTCTCCAGATTGCGTGTGAGGGGGTCATAAAAATAGTGCGCATTAAGATTTGTCCAAAATGCATGACATGAAGAGAAAATAGATTGTCGTCACATGCAAGAGTCACACATCACACTCGTCATGCCATAACATTCTCGGTTTTATAACTCACTTGTTCGTCACTTTTATTGAAATGCTACCGTAAAATTTACAGCATGTATTTCATTTTCTCGCCACTTTCATGAATGACGGACGCTTTGACTTTATTGCGGTATTTGGAGAAATTTATTCCAATCGCTACGCTGTTTGTTACTGTTTTTCCCATGTCAAACTTTTCCCAAATAAAAAGACTTTATACTTGATACTTTGCCAAAATTCGTAGATACAAATGATTATTGGCCATAATTTAATGAATTCGTTTTGTTTGGTGGTAAAAAATGTACCAAAATTTCGAATGTCTGTTCAATTAGAGAATTGAAGTTAAGCATTCATGCAATTTCTGTAAGAAAACGGTCTCAAGTATGCAACTACGGCTACAATGTACTAATTTGACTAAATATTCATCTTCTCTGTTCGCTTAGATTTAATTAGATGCTAATTTGAACAAAGTGAAACAAAATTATAAACAAAACACCAAAAGCACTCATGGTCTAATTTATTAATTATCACTTCTTAAACCTACGTACGTACACATACAGATTTAAATGTCATAAGCAACAAACATGAACATCATTTCCTTAATTATTGAGCTAAACGCCTCCATACATTACATATTATTATCAAAATGAACACGAACGTCGGCGTCAGGCTTATTTCTTAACTTCTACTTCTACTACCTTTAAATAATAATACATATTTCATGTCAAAACCACACAAACACATAAAATTCCATAGTGGACCTTAGCAGGTGGACATTTATGTAAGAAAGTACTTTAAGTTTACAACTGAGACGCACTCTCATTAGTTTACTGCCCATCTGACGTAATAAGTCTACATTGCATAGTCATATTCATTAACAAATGTAATTAGCACTTTGTACAGCCAAAGTTGCAGTCCATGTGTTTTTAGCTTGTCATGGCTTGGAGTGTTTAACATTATGAATCATTCTCATTCATTCTAAATAACAAAATAAGGCAGTTAAAATTCCCCACACGCCTTGTCTTGTCATTGTCATTATGTCAAAGGCGTATCATATTC
>JAQGCB010000723.1:0-19107 GCA_034698835.1 Protaphorura tricampata
TATGCAAATAATTAATGTTAATTGTAAAAATTATTTAATTTGTCAGAAGTGAACCAACTTTGACAAACGAGAACGTCAAATTCAGCATTGAGAATTACATGTACATAAACACAATTTTGTGCTCGATATCTACGTCATTTCTGCGCAGGACAAAGTAGTGTAATCGGATGGTGGAGCTACCTTATATTATACTTTACCTTAAGTTTATCCAAGTACGAACCATCCTGTGCAGACAAATTTTAATTTATTAAAAAGCCCATCACAAAACTTGTCAGTTGTGTATTTTCCTGCCCTCAGCTTAATTCCCCTTAACTAATATATACAATTCTAGCATACTTTCAGTTTCATAACATGACATGGTCTTGAAAAGAATTAGTTAAATGGAAAAACGAGGTAGCCATGTAGAGTGTTTTTTTAGTTAGTCGTACATGATGTATTTATGGCTAGGCTAATTATTTGGGTACATCGAATTGTATAATTAAAAAAATATTAATGTGATTAACATAAACTATAAACGGTTGCTCTGTTGTTTAGAATTGAAAAAATGATAATAATAATTTGATTTTGGATGATTTCATTGTAACGTTAGTGAATTTGATTACGACACTGAGTTGGTTTGGTTACGAACTTAGATGAAGAATGCACAACATCAAATATTGACTGACCATCTCTCTTTCCAGTTTATCTGAATCTGAATCCGAGATATATATTTCGTTGCATGGTCATACACACACACACACATTCATTCATTCCGGCCCACCCACTTTCCTTTTTTTTGCTCTTTTTCTCTCTTTTTTCCTCCCATCGGGGTAAGGGGTTTTCCTCTCTCCTCTCTGCCTGTGAATGAGAGAGAGGGAGAGAGACACTTGGCTGCCTTTTAGCTACACACACATACACCACCCATGCATGCATGGGTTGGACATAGGGAAGGCGAAATCACTCATCTCTCAAACGTTTGAAGTTGGCGTGGTAGTGTAAGTGTTGCACTTAGAACGTGTGGGTCACGGGTTCGATTCCTTCAGTTAGGAATAATTTTTTTGCTACTTTTTTTTACGACGGAACGCAATTGGAGTGATAAGGCACTACAACAACGTGAACTCCGTTCACGGGTATCTATCTAGTAATAAAATAATATAATGTCCTCTCTTTTGATTTAGTTTCAACCCTACGGTATCCGGTGAGGATTGGGAGCTGAGGAAATCTGAAGGCTGATACTGATTACTGATCACCATTAAGGAACAGGAAAAATCTCTCACCCATCTACGCGATGATTCCACCCCACATTCGAAAGCATTTCATGACGGACAAAGGCCGAGGACATATTCTTGCCGCTGGAACATGTTTGGGAATCACTGTTTTTGGTCTTAACTTGTCCAGTCAAACATTTCAGATTAATAAATACAGGAACTTTGTTCATTTGTACAAGTAAGCGTTTCTTAACTGTGGTTGAATAGCTAAAAGCTAAGCTAATTACGAATTAATGTTGGGACACTGAACTTTCATTTAAGCCATTATATAACAACAATAGAACTGAACAAGAATACTAAATTATGTTTAATGATAATCAGGAAAGGTCTGCCGACACCAGTTTCACCTGATGTTCTGAAATTGGGTGAGGAAGTGCTGAATGACATGAAATTTACACCGAAGATGAAATCCTACATTGAATTTTTCTCTGTATGCGGATTTGATGTATTCTATTTGGGATCTATAAAATCTAGACATGGTGCTTATATCGGTATACCAGGAAATTACTCCTATAAATCAGAAAAAGACGTCGAGAAATCCCTGATTATGGTAAGAACATGTCAAATAAAACTTTTAGCCCCAAAGAATTAATAGAATATATACAATAGAAACGGCTTCACTCTAGTACTATTGTTTTCATTTTAAGGTGGATACCAAGCAGGTGCCCTGGAGTTCAGAAGGAGGACAACTTTTTCAAGACTCTCTCGTGTTGAGTGATGATGCTAAAAAATTTGCGATAGCACGTCAACTGGCATTTTTATCAACATACCATTTTTACTTTTTCCCTGCCATAAATGCCATGCCATTCATAATGTATACCTTTCTGTCCCACGTGGCAAATACGAAATTCTACGGATTATACAAACCGCAATCCTTCCGTCTATTTGTCTACTCATTTGTTGCCACTTTTACATTTGGTGTTTGGTCAGTTGCGAAAGACAAACTTTCAAAATATTATGATAATAAGGCGGATTCAGTAGCAAGCTCTTTGAGTCCAGCGTATGCCAAAGGTGGGATTGAATATTATGCCAAGACTTTACAGAAAAACATGGCCCTGCGTCAACTAATGTTATCTGGGGAGTCTAAATTTACAGCATACGGGAATGAGAATGAACTAATTCGACAACGTCATGTTCCTTTTACAATCCGTAAAGAAAATGTGGAGAAAGTGTTTAAGAATTTTGTTCAAACAAGTAATAATAATTTGGAGGCTCAAGAGGAATCCAATGCTTAGAATAACACAGTCATGTTAATTTAAGTTATATCAATACAGGCTTTTTTAAAGTTGGAATAATAGTTGTGACCGTAGCGGCGTAGTGAAGTGTTTGGATTATTTGGATGATAACTTTGTTCTAAGTTATTACCTAGTGTTGTTAATTGTACCAAATAAATTATGTTATTATCAACTACGGAAAGTACAGTTTTTACAGGATTATTTATTCAAATCTAAAGTGCGAAGCGCTTGCACACATTTTTTGGATTGAATCCATCACTTTACAGGTAATGATTTAAGAATTTAATCGGAACATAAATTCTAGCATTTCGGACTGACTATTTCTTCAATCAATATTCCAGTTTCAATTATTAGTCAACTAACTCAAATGTGTAATGTTTTTTGCCATCATAAGGGATGTGTTTCGGCATCCTCTTGAGAAAGTTAAGTCGATACGGAAAGTACCATTCACCAATCAGCATAATTGTAGCCAAAGTTGCAATACCACCCAAAAACTGAAGAAGTTGCATATGAATTGGAACGAGCAACCTTGAAAACAACACGTATAATTCAAATCGGTTAAAAATGAATGTAAATCATTCCAAACCATCTTTAAATCCAGAAAATGTGGCACTTACCTTCTACTTTTGTCGAACCGATCTTCACCATACAAATCAGCGTCCACATGGAGTGGTTCTCCGTAGTCTCTCTTCAGCTCTTCAATATCCCAGACTCGATGTGGGTCGCGGGATTCGGCAGAGATAATCGGCAATTTAGGATAGTCTCCGTAGCCATCACCATCATCAGGATATGGTTCATAGTCCTCGGGTATCAATCCATACTTTTTGGCCGCTGCTCGCCGTTCGTCTTCGTTCTATTTTCAAATATTTACATCAAAAAGCCATTCTTATCAAGGTATTATCGAGGTGGAAAATTGTTCCAGGAGAAATCTTATAAACTTTTGAATGTCTGGTCGAAGAATTCCAGAGTTACTTTGTTAAGTACAGTTTTCTGAGATTGAAGGAAGTTAAGTACATCAATCTATTCTTCCTGTTCTATACGAAAATTCTAGCAGAACGTATAATTCCATAATGGGCTAAACTTATTCTAACACTAGTTTCAGCTAGTGTATCTTCGTTACGTGAAATCAAAATCTCAAGTCAACTCTCTACTCTCTATAAAAATCCGCGACGAGGTTTAAATTCGACACTCCGTCTAACAATTTTCCCGTATATCGATGAATCTACATTTTATGAAACAAATTCTAGATTTACATTTATAGAGAATTTCGAAACTTACTTTTGGATATTTTGATGGCATCCAGTCTCTGTTCCAATAGCCAACATGACCTTGTCGAACTTGACCAGTCAAACTTAACATAAGCCGTGCTTGCTTGGCCTTCGCAAGCAATTTTAAAGACATCTCGAAGTTTGTCTGAAATTGATAACAACATTCTAAGCTAATTAGCCACTAATTTAATTATTGGTATGACATATGAGGTCAAGAATCAAGAAATAAGTATTATAAATTATGGGTATGGGAAATGAAGATGGATGAAGCATTTACATTCTAAACTCCACAATATTTACAACGGTAATCCGTGTAACTTAATTACTCAGAGATTTATGATTTTCAGCAGTTTTCTTACCTTCCTTCAAGACTGTTGGGATTTCTTGAGAGCACTTTCCAAAATTTTGGTATTTTATTTATTGACAAATTGATATTTCCTTATTTCGACCTTTAGCACAATTTTATTTTTCCGCGCCACTTCCCGTTCGCAGTCACTTGGTGAATTCTCTATGCTCTTCAGGTTTACTAAAATTTCCCTACGCTTTCTCTGCTTTGTGCTTTCTCACTTTCTCTTTTTGTCGGAATTTTATTAGTGTAGAATTTACGACGGATTAAACGCCCGGGGAGGCGTTTGATTAGGTTTTGAAGTTCCTGACACGGCTTTTATTCGGGCTCTGGCGTATTTTTAACCCGGCGGTATGCTTACACTTACAGGCTAACACGATTCATAAATTATTTTTATTGAAAATGAACGGAAACTCACCAGGACGAATGACCATAAGACTAAGACCGTAACCATGATCAAAAGAGTCACAGCTCATTATTGGGTTTTTCACTGTACATTGTTTCGAAGACCCAAAAACTTTGAAATCCGCTTTTTAAAATATCATAAAAATGAAAATTTATGATATCATCACAGTACGGTAGGATAAAGGCTCTCTACAAGTCCCTAATTCTTTAGTATTATATTAGCTTGTATTCGTTCATTCAATTACAGTAGCAAAGCTCTAATTCGTAACTCCAATAGTGAAATTAGTCAATTAGTTAAATTAGTGAAATGTCTGTAATTCAAAGATGTTTTTCCGTGCCTTCCAAGCTATGTCTAGGAATAGTAAATCTGGTTCTCTAACACACCGTATCCTTCTAATGAAACTGTATTACATACCATAATTAAATAATTAAAGACTAATTTACTTTTATTTCCAAGGATTCCCACGTACCCGGCTTTACATGTATATTTCAAATTTAGATTAGTGGCATTTGTTTGGTCTTGGAAATTAAAACTGGTTCAAAAGATATAAGTTTGCATGCAAATTTTGGTTTCTCAAATTGAGATTTATGATGATTCTGGTGTATTTTCATCCGTATCGGGATCACTTTCCTTCACTCCCTTCAATCCAGTATCTTCCTCGGTCTCAGCTTCTGCAACGGATTTCGCGTCTGGAACCCAAAGACCAGAATCAACACATCGTTTCATGTGCATTCGTGCGACGTCCTCTGGCATTTTACTGATTGTTTCTTGAAGAAGTGGTATATTCTGACTTTCGAAGCATTTTTTAAGTTCCTACAAACAGACAAAATCCAATAAATTGAATTTCAAGATATATCTAATACATAATTTGTAATAAACTGACATCTGGAAGGCCTTCAAATACTTCAAGTGGGTCTAACCCACCCGGACCAAGTCGTTTCTTTCGTTCTTCTTCTTCAACTTCTATTCTGGCTTCTTCAATTTTCTCTTCAGCTCTTGCTATTATTCGTTTTCTGAAACCTTCCAATTCCTCATCAAAAGCCCTCTTGTATTCGGTTTGCCCACCGTGGGCAATTTTTGTGTAAAAGTCTGCAGTGCATGACTGCACATAAATAAATGATAGAGTTAGTGATTATTTCGAAACAGATCTAGGATATAATGCATCATTTGTAACATTTTTCAAAAGGAATAGGCCAAAAAGTAAAACAATAGTATAAAACCATAGAGCATTCTGATACTCTTTGAATGAATTAAAATAAAACCCAGCATACCCTTGGGTCACGATCAAGTTGTTTAGCGAGCTCGAGTAAAAATTGCATGGCAATGCACTGATGGGACACATGATTCATTAGCTCGATCTTATCTTCAAGAGCTAAGTTGACACACCAAATGGTCAGATAGTTTGTCGTGTCTTCACAAGTAAGATGCGTGTGTTCCTATAAGTAGTATAAAATATTTACGTTTAGTTTTCATGGATGGTTTAATTTTTAAACTTTTTAGTATCATTCCCATAAACCAAAACCAAAATAGAACTTACTAAAAGAAAACGCTTGGAATCCTCGAACTTCCTTAGCATTCCAAATTGCTTCAGAAGTTTTTCATTCTCCTTTGTAAATTGTTGAAGTCTTTTGGCGCGCTCCTCTTCAGAAACTTCTTGCTCTCGAGTCAGTGGTTTTGTATTTATTATTGTTTTAGAGAATCCATCACGACCAATCGTATCCACATTCCATGGTGTTAGCTGAAAAGCAGAATTAAAACTATATTCAAATCCACAGGTATAAGGATTCCAAGTTATTTTTCTGAAATTAAGAATCCCCAAACCTTTTCCTTTTTGGCAAGTTCTGCCTCACGATCCTTAATCTCTTTTTCAGCCTTTTCTAATTCCTTCTTCAAACCACTAACGTCTTCTCCCTTCAACGTTTTCTCCTCAGCCAATTTTTTCTTCTTCAAATGTTCTGCTTTTTTCTTTTCGAAGTCTTCTTTCTCCGCTTCAGCTTCTGCCATTCGTTCCACACGAGCAGTGTGTCTCCAACGAAAAAGTGATGGGGTATCAATATTAGGATGGGTTTCGTCTTCATCATCAGAAACCTGAAAAAACGGAAAACCCTCGTTCAAATATCGTTCCTACTACCAGCCGCAAATCACTGTCAATTCTGACAATCACCGTGGCGATATAATGACTCGTATACATCCCATAGTTTGAAACATTAGCAAAATTGTACTTCCTCCAGAACTTTTACTTTCAGTGAATTTCAAATTTTCTTTGTGCATTAATTAAAAGATGAGTAGACATAGACTAGAAGAGGATTACGACTATCATCGACGGTGTGACTTCGAAAAAGAATTGACAACACGAGAATGGGTGGACAGACTCGACAAATTAAAGTCAAATGAGACCACATACCAAAATGTGAATGTCAAACGCTCCCCTGGAGCAAGGGGTTATAAAGATTACAGCACTGGCTTTCTCCAGTATAAAAGTTCTCTCCGTGCCATTCATGGAAATAATCGCAGGGGAAGATCAGGACATGGTCGTAATAGTCAAGATGATTTGATGCCACTCTCACAAGCGGAAATTGAGTCTATACGAAGATGCTTTGAAATGTATTTGACAAAATTTTGACAAATATACAACTGACAAGCTTACAAAAATTGATATTTGGTTTGCTGAGACAGGGCTGATGTCGAAAGAACGGGTTATTTGGACTGTGAAGGATTAAAAATATTTATGGAATATCGTAAAACACCAATTACTCATTTGGAAGCGAAAAATATAATTCGCAAGTCGGATCCGGAGTATAATTATTACATAACTTTGGAGCAGGTAGAATTATTTTCGTCAAAATTTCTTACGTTCTTAATTCTAAATTCTATGAATGAATCTATATCGCAGATAATGACACTCGCATTTAACTGTGGCCTTGGCACTGAAAATGAAAGGAAAATTAGCTCAGAAAGCTTCACTGATGTAATTCGAGGATTGAAAAATTCTTCCCTGAACCAAGATCGGAAGACAATGCCGACGGAGATGGCAAGCAAAAATGACGACAGACCACGCCAAACACGACCGCCGTTTCAGAGCAACGTGGTTGAGGAAAATTTGAAATTAGACGGAGCAATTTCTTATTTTGAAGACCTCGTTAGTCAAAGTCTTTTTTTTGAGAAATTCAAATGATCCCATTGTGAATCATGAAAATGTAATATATTTTTCTGTTTCATTAAAAGGCAGTGACAGTGGAAGATACAGTGACAGAAGAGAACTTGTACTATGAATACCGCCGTGATCTCAGGAATCGTAAATCTGGTAACAAGGTCGTGGACACAAATGACCGTACAATCCCACCCCCTCCAGGATGGACGACCATGGTATTGCACAGTCGTGACCCGAGTAGTCAGGAACCCCAAAGGAGTGTCAACATTTTGAAGAAAGAATGGGAGCAAAAATGTCCGAAGCCACCACCGGTGGAAGCGGAAATTGAACCCAAAAATTCACTGGATAAGATCAAATTTCGTGATCCTGTTTCCCTTCGTAAATGCAAGAAATTGACGAAGAAACACAATAAGAACACGGAGGCAGACATGCCGCCAATTGCTTTACCATCCAAATCCACAGTAGCTGCAGAGAAATGGGCCCTGGTTCCTTATGTGAAGTCAGAAGAATCAGCAAATATCATATTGCATCCGTCCTCTAAACCATTTGATAAGTTATCTCGGCAAGAAATATTGTAAAGAATTAATTTTAAACCTCCCCAGTGGCCAGTTTCGCTGTCACGAGTCTCACTACGCCACCGATTAAACTACAGAAAACAAAATTTTTCGAAGTGAACCAAAGCTTACTGATTTAGTTTGTCAAGTAAACTGTCAACTGTATTTCCCTTAAATTGGAATAAATTCAGTGGAACTTTTTAAGTTTAGCAAATACAAATACTGTAACATGATTCTTGAGTTCGAACAATATCAATATAACCCTAGTAAGAATCAAGTCTCTAGATTTTCCGCCCATACGTCTAGGCTACAATTATTCTCTAACTACGATCGAACAAACGATTATGTCGTTCTTCAATTCCATGAACAGTGAAACCCTGTCTATAACATAACTTTTTCAGTCTTCAGTTTTAAGGTGGATCCGTACGCATTTTCTCAGACTAGAACCTACCTCCACACTTATTTGGCCGAAGGGCAGGGCACTATCAATAGTTACTTTTTATTTACCTTTCACTATTTAATGAAAAAATACGCTAATTCGCTAATAGACTATAGAATACGACTAACTCACCGAAACTGAGTTAATTCTAGTGAATTCCGACCGGATGTCCGGATGAGTCAAATCGGATTCTAAAGTTATTGTATTTAATAAATTAAATTAAAAATCTAAAAATCTTGAAAGCAGGGCGGGGCTGGGCAACGAGACTAAAAGTTAAATATCTATAAGAAAGACAACGCCAAGAGCAATATGAAATAATTAATTAATGTTTCCACTGTCTAGATTCTAGATTCGACGATGATACTCGCCTTGAGCAATATTCTATAAGTCTGTAATTAATTGCCACATTATCATCAGTACTTTCAGTACTGTTGCAACTGGCCAGACGACTGGCTATTGCTCCCTGTCACCTGTCCTGTCCCTGCCTATGCGATCACTGATTTAATTCTTTCCTAACCAAAATCAAATCCAAGGACATTACAAAGATTTCATATCACAGAAGGTGTGTCACCAGATTAGAATTACTTTACAAGAATACATTTAGAAATTGGAAAACAAAACAAAATGGAAATATTAAAAATAATGTCTTACCTCAATGTTTGTCCATTTACTGTAGTCAACCATGGTCATAGAGGAGAGGTTTGAGTTAAGCAGTGATCCTTTTATATTCAGTGGTCAATAAATCCAGTCCTCTCAAAATAAAATGATGAAAAAAATTGTCGTTCTTTCTTTCTTGAGTTTTGAATTTTAAAGTACGCGTAGATTTCACTTACAGTTTGAAATTATTGAATAATGATAATAAAAATTCTATCCAGTCATTAACCTTTTGAGTATTTTCTAGAAAGTGGGCTTGTGGGCTGGTCGTTCAGTCGTGGGTGGTGATTAATTTACTGCGAATCAATTTTTTTTTTATTACTTTCTATCATCTATGCACTGCGATGCGAATTGACAATTTTCAATTTCCCGAGAAATTCCTGGTTGTATTTTTTTTCTTCGTGTGATTTCATTACATTGGGGAAACATAAGATTTGCATGGATGAAAGTTCTAGAAAAGTTGACAGGGTGGAGCGCAAACCACGGCCACGGGAAGGCGTCCTTGCACACAACACGCAAATAAAAATCAAACATGCATTGCATTTTGCATTTGTATGGAATTGGCCCTATGAAGAAAATTCGGAAACAAGTCCGAATTCCGAATCACCGAATTTTCATTCCATGGCATGGACGGAAGGTAATGGTGAAATGGTAATGTATTCGATTAGGTGTGGAATTGCAGTAGAACATGACAACTTTGACAACTTCTTCAACTCAACTCCTGGTCCTAGCCTTCGCTGCTGCGTCAACTCATTTTAATCATAAAAATTTACTCGGACGACGGACATACTTGACTTGACTTGACTTTCTCTTTTGATCCCAGACAGATACAGAAAGAGTAGTCAAGGGAAAGTCACTCGTCACAATTCCAAAAGCAGGGTGGATCGGTGGATGATTCTAGAATTCCACTTCATCCAGCTGGCAGCTACTAAAATTATTTTTACGTTTGTAGGTATGTTGCATAGTACGATGAAAATATGATGGTCAGAAAAATAATATTGATCCAAGCATGCATATGGGTAAAATTGATGTCCCCTTTCTCCTTGTTGTATACTATGTAGTATACTTGTGAAAAGGTCAATTTAATCCAATTTTGTTTGAAGGACTGCAGTGTTTGGGACGGCTGAATAGTTTTGGAACTGAATGAATTTGATTTCGAAGTTATTATTAAGCATTTCAGCAACATCAGTTTAGCAAACCTACGATCGTGCTTGTACAATGTACATAGAGAAGAGAGGTGGGGGGAGGTGGTGAAGAGAAGCCTGTTCTTGAATGTGTGGCACTCGGGTCAAAGGTCATCAGTACATTTCCAATTATTACACAACATATCTGACCTAACTTTTCGGCACAGCTTGTTATAAGCATCCCGCGCGGGGAGTTGCATTTTTAATGTATAGTTGATGTACGTCCAGGGCCTTAAGGATCGGATCCTACGGCGTACTTTTACTTTTACTTTCACCGGTGAAAGTTTCGAGATTAGAACTTTCCAACGTAATCTAATTTGCCTACTGTGCAAATTATAAATCTTCGACTCCCCATATATGTTGGAGATTACTAGTATGCTCTTCTTAGTCAAACTGCTAAATCCAATTTTGACTCCATCATTTCATACAAACATTTCGACACACTAAACTAACAAGCATAGCTCACATTTCAAATGTACTAGCATATTGACCCTATTGTCTCTGTTCTCATTCTGCATTAAGTATGGATATCATATCAGATCATATGAATTACCATAATATAACTGTATATTGGTCAATTTATTGCTAATTTGCCAGTGCAATGTCAGGATAAAGAGAACACCAAAAGGACTTCAGATTTCCAGCCTCGCATCGCAACTTCGCAACACTTTCCGTACAATCTTATGTTCACAGAGCATCACATCATAAAATATCATACTCGAATGTTCCGGAAAGGAAGTTGTTCTAGACTACCCTGATTACCCGTTTTGATATAATGCCCTGGTTTCCTGGACCCGAAAAAAAGTATTCGGATTTCCTCGTTTGTCGAGTCACGTAGAGCGTTTCGGAGTCGCATGGACTACGCAGAATTCGCTCGATAACTGACACTGACAGGCCCAACAGTTTTCTCTTTGCGTTTATTCTTAGATTTTCAAGAGTTAATTTCTGTAGGAGATTGAAGAGCAGTCGTCCCCCGTCCACCTTAACACTTTTTAATCTTAATTCATTAACTTGTTAGTGACTTGAATTAATTAGTTCCAATTCCAATTAGTCTCTATTCTTCCTTCCGAGAATAGTACTTCCTTTCCTTCCTAAACGACTTAGAAATATTATTACTAGATACAGACGATTTTTTTAAAGTGAAACGAGCCATTTCTTCATTTCGAAACATCGAGAAGAAGAGGGAGCTTCCAGATTCCTTGAAAGTGAGTCGAAATCAAGACGAGTCAATTAAAGTACGCAGGACTTGTAAAATTTATAATTGTTTGATTTCAGTAACAATTTTTACTCCATGAAAACTCGAAGACAAGGTTGTGCCACACTGAAACTTTTGAGATTTTGAGATTATTTGAACACGTGCTTTTGGAAACGTTGGCCAAATTCAGGGGTAACCCTGTATAATTTTGTGGTTAGTTTTGGACATTCCTACGGATGAAAAATCAAACGTAAGCAAATATGCTGAGCTGTATGTACGTACGTAAATTATACCGGTCTCATTGTTGTTGCAATCCGGCCTTGGGAACGAAAACAATTATGTTGAATTGCTGGTATGCCTTTCGTGTGTAAAAAAAATATTATATTACGCTTCCATTATCCGCTGATGCTGACAAATCCTAATTAATTCGCAAATGGCTGGATGTTGTTTCAAAAATATTTCGTTACAAATATTCTCAGTGTTGTTTGGGCAAGGAACAAGCTTCCAGTGTGCTGTATTACTATGTATCACCATCATTTGAAATTAAAATGTGTCAAAAGGTTCGACTGGATTTAATGTTCATCCGGACGATAATACTGTTACCCATTGATCTTTCTGTAAAATCCATGTGATATGAATATATTGTTAAAATATTAATTGTAACAGTTAACATGATATCTAAGTAACACAAAGTCCATTTGGAGTGTTTCACACTTTTCCAACTTTTTCAATGCTATCAAACGAAATAGACAACTCCAGAAAAACTGTCTTCGTCGTGGAATACATAATATTAAGTAAAATCCAAAATAAGAATCAGACGTCTGAAAAATAAATGAGACTATTTTAAACTCGGGTGGTGCAAGTGGGACGGATTGAAGATTAAATTTTGAAATTATGCCCATCCTGCAAGGAAGGTACTTCATTTCGTTCAATTCTGCATGTTTCAAACTCTGTAGCTTTCATTTTCTAAAAATTAAAAAAAGGAAAGGTTACGACATTATCGGCAAGCATTCAGTTCTGGGGAAAAAGTCAGTCGGTAAACTTTCTAAGGAGTCTCTAGATAGAAGTTTCTCCCCCTCTCTCCTTCAATTAAAATTTTGGGAATTTAAAGAGTTCGGATTTCAATGCAGTCCTAAAAAAAGTATCGTCATATAAGATGACGGTGACCTACTTAATCCAGCGATTGCATGTGCGCCAGCAGATATTGCGAAATTCAATCAGACTCAAAAGAAACATCTCTACATTTTATTAATTCTTTTTCTCGGAAAGAAACATCGACGAATCAAAATGAATACTTCAGACGAATATCATCATATTCTTTCGTAGTAGTTAAAAATCCAGTCAGCGACTTTGGATATTCTTATGTATGTATACAAGGTTACATGGTGATTGCTTGTCGCATGTCGTCGTGACCCTCCCTTTCGTGTCTGTTTTGTAGATATATGTGGTTCAAGTCAGACACCGATTTTTGAACCCAAAGTCTGAGTACTTTGCCCTAATTTAGTTTTCATTTTGTTGAAGTTTGCTGACTCTTTTTTAAAAGTGTTTGGCATGCAATGTGTGTATGATTAACCATTTCTCTTTTGTATTTTCAGTGTAGGATAAACAGATCAACAGTGGATTTGAAATAAAGGTGGGGTAGAGGTAGAAATTATATAGTAGTTTATAAAATCGACAAAAAAATTAACTCAACGAAATGATTGGCGCAATTGGTGCACCCACGACAGCTGCAATATCATCTAATATTAGAAATAAACCAGATGGTTCGATTGGGACAAATTTATATCACACTTCGTATAAAATCAATTTACATTTGAAACCTCCGACGGGACAACACACTAATATTAATAGTGGTGTGCCAGCAACTGGAACTACAAATAATCCTGTTGGAAATAATGATCTTACATCTCCACCAGGAACAGCAAATCAGCCATCACAAACTGACACCGTAATATTAATGAATAAATTTATAAATAATAAACATACACTCCAACTCAGCATCATTTTGCCACTATTAAGCATAATCATAATACTCTTTGGATATTTACAAGAATTATATTCCATCAATTTAATCATCATTGGTTGGATAGGATTTGGTGTTGGGATTTTATTAATCACGACTAAAATCGTCTTTAATACGTTAAGGCAGTAATGTCAAATGTGTTGTGTGAATGGAGAAAATTAAAATATGTATATTGATTTTTCTGTAAAAATATTTACTTATACTTTATTAAAGAAACAAATGATTTTGTAAATCTCTGAGGTCTCTGCCCATGAACAATTTTTTACTAATACTGAACAATTGATAATTTCTGAAACATACTACGTTAAAAATGCATTCCATAGCAAAATTGCATTTTCAAGCTCAATGAATGGTGCGGAAATAGTGAGAACCTAACGCGATTTATGAATCACACTGTAACATCCGTAATTTTGAATCGAGTCCTACCACAACACAACGGAGTGCCTTTATAAGAATATTTCTACACTTCTTTCAAGCAACGTCTCGAAAATCGAGAGCGTTTCTGGCATTCGTTTCGTCGAAGCTCAAGGAAAACTAATTAAAAATGAATGCTAAGAATCTTCTGGCCCTGACATGGTGTGGACGTGCGGTTTTCTTGTTTCAGGAAATAGATCCAAGTAATATGCGGAAGTGGAAGCTGGAAGTGGAAGAGCTCAATGAATTAATATTTAATTCACATGGAGGTAGTAGGCATGAATAGGACAATAGGAGAAGTGGTTCAGAGGAATGTTTGTCCATTAATACGAATTAATGTTACAATGCTCAAAGCTAAACTGAAAACCCGGAAACCATGCTGAGCTTGAATGGCGTGTTCCAGAACCCTGAGTTTCTTTTTACTTTAGTCTCAAGACAAGGACGTTCATTATGTCCATTCCAAAGAGTATTTGGAATCAAATTAATTTATACCGTTAATCCAGACCGTCGATGCTCGAGATTCCGCAGGGTTAACCAGAATTAAAACAGTACAGTTTTAGCACTTAATTGCTCATTAAATTATTACTACGCATTATGTATTTTCACTTACAAGGTACACTATTTGGGTGTTCTAACCGTTCGGTAACCGGACCAAACTTTTGGGGTACCCTGGGTCAAACAAATGATGACCCCGAAAACCTTTTTTTGTCAAAGTGAAATTCTAACCCGTAGCAGGTTACCGAACGGTTAGAACACCCAAATAGTGTACCTTGTCAGATATTTGAATCATCGGAATATAATTTGTAAATAGCACTTAAAAGCTACTTTTACTTCAGCATCCGAACTGAAAAGTGAAAGTTACATCAGTCATTATACTCCATGAAGTAACAAAATTAAAAGTTAATGTCACAAAAAGAAATACATCAAACTGACCGTAAAACATAACGGTCGAACAAAATATGTTATTGAATTGGGTAGGCAAAAGTGAAGAAAGGATTCATCGTGAAACAAATGGATGTTTGATATTGAAATGATTATGAACGTTGGAAGTGTAGAGCAAAGGTTTACATAAGGGATGTAATGATGTAAAGGATAAGTACAGAGCAGAAGGATATTATAAGAATTACAAAAGTAAAGTATTAGAAGCCATATGACCCGCACCGATGCGATGACGGTCGAAAGAAAATTGAGACATACTGTAACTCACCACCATATGTTTATTCGAACAGTGATTTCATTTTTGATTCTTCGCTATTAATTGTTATGTAGAGCGTATGTTTTATTCCGGTTAGCTTAGATAGCTCTGAGCTAATGCTGATTTAGTTGGCCTGCTTGTCGGACGGGTTCAAATACCTCCCATTCAACCAATATTGTGGACCGACCAACTTAGCGATGCTTAGGAGCCATGTCCTGAGGGTCACGTATTCCAAGTTTGAAGCCATATGATTGCTAACACTTTCCAACGTCTTCACGATACTGTTGGAAGCACTAGTGTTTCTAGAAAATACAATAAATGTACAACTTGAATGTTAGTGAAAACACACTAACAGCAACACTTGTGTAAAATTATTTTGTTTTTGCTTTATTTGCTTTATTTTTCTGAGAGAACTACTGACGAGAGAACAGCCATTATGAAAAAAAGTTCAGGCTCTTCGAATGCTTTCATAGAAATCGCTAGTAAATACAGTACAGTTTGACTAAGGATATTTGTGATTTTCCTTACAGTAATTGTGAAACTACTCGACTATAACGACAACGAAGGTGATGTAATAATGCAACTGAAAAGACAAATACATAAGAAATAGATTCTGTCGCTTTCTTGCGAATACCCGTTCAATGTAAAAGCTAAAACAGATAATTTGAAGCGTGACGAAATTTGTTACTACTTCTGGGTTAGCATCGAACTGGTTTGAGTTGACCTAACGCAGTCGAACTTCTAACCATTCGAAGGGAAGCATACATATAGAGAGAACGCACAATTCTAACCGTTCGAATGGAAGCATATATATAGAGAGAACGCACATTTCTAACCGTTCGAATGGAAGCATATATATAGAACGCACATTTCTAACCGTTCGAATGGAAGCATATATATAGAACGCACATTTCTAACCGTTCGAATGAAAGCATATATATAGAACGCACATTTCTAACCGCTCGAATGGAAGCATGCATATAGAACGCACATTTCTAACCGCTCGAATGGGAGCATGTATATAGAACGCACATTTCTAACCTCTCGAATGGGAGCATGTATATAGAACGCACATTTCTACCGCTCGAATGGAAGCATGCATATAGAACGTGCATTTCTAATCGACGAATGGAAGCATGCATATAGAACGCATATTTCTAATCGCTCAAATCTAAGCAGAGCACATTACATCTAATCACCTCAATGGAAGCACGTATGCAGAACGCACATATCTAATCACTCGAAAATATTGTAGTGCAGAAAGTCAAAACATAAAGGCCTCAAACTCTAAGCAATATTTATCCGACAAAACATTCATTGGCATGTGAGAAATGTTTCTTCTATTTTTCTTTACAAAAATTGCCATCCTGACGTCTCCTAGTTTCAATTCAAACTCCTTACCATATGCATATGAAGTTTATGAGCAATATTCTATTTGGTCTAATCAGAAGCTATCTTCCGAACAGTGAAAGATTAGATGCGAGCGGAATAGTTATACATAGATTTCCCTATAAATCGTATAGTGAATTTATGAAGAAATTAAGTATGATTTCAAGTTTAATTCTCGAAGATAAAACATATTTCGTGGAAGTCTATAATCTAATCTCAATTTCGTTAATTCGCAGACCCCAGCTCCATATGGCAGTATTTCCGAATGCACTTTAACTACGTTGAATTGGAATTAATTGGTAGGACCCCGGCTCTCAGCAATGAATCTATTAATCAATGAAACTTGATGACCTGATTTTTGTGTGTGTACAAAAGTATATTTCAGTAGAATTGTACTGCGTATCAAATACTTTTTACCAAATAACCCGTTCAAATATGGTATAATGGATGTACGATGAAGCGATGATTCTATCTAGTATTCAGTGTAAGTACGCATTTCCCAAAATCCCAGCCTCAACGATATACCGCATCAACTCGACGAGCAATAAATTGTAGGCAAGGTTATAATAGTTATACTAACTAGCTAATTATAGGACATGACATGAAACATATACTAATCACCAGAAAACAAATATTTCATGTTACAGTGAGATTTTTCATAAGGCAGGAGTTTTACTAACGTTTTGTTATCAATTTCCAGAGTCTATCAATTTTCAGAGAAACAGTTCATAGGAAAGTTTGTGTTCGCTACCTCAATGAGGCTTTCTATCTCAAATTCATAACGATTTCCTGTGAATATATATAAATAATGAATTGAAATAATAGAATATATGATAATGGTTTCGCCGTCACGAATTCTAGGAAAATTCGTGAACACCGTTTTCCCCGGCAGTTATACCGGCGTTGTCCATTCACACTAGACTCACACGATTTTCTGTTTAGCAATTTTCTGAAGCTAAACATAACATTTTCCACGAATCTACCAACAAAACTTACTAAACTACTCAAACTAAATCATGAATAACATACAGTTAAATGTGATAACTAATGCCAATAAAAGTTTTGAAGAAAATGAGGTGTCTCATTGATTAGGACAATATTCTTTTACTGAAATCTGTAGTCAAATCAGTGAAAAATGAAGGTTCGATTGTCTACAGTCTACCCAGCACAATATAATTTATCCTATTTGATCGCAAGGCAGCCAATCGATCTGAATTTTTCAACATACAGAAATCGGTTTTCGGTATCATTCGCTTTGCTAAAAATATCAGTTTCTGTTACGCCTTTCGAAAATCATTTAAATTCGTAAATCCAAGGACTTCTAACGAAAGTGACGGACGTGACACGTGACCTTGCTGATTCATGATTAGGTGATATGAGGTCCTCTACAACGTCATCGTTTAATATAAAATAGATAATCTCGTCTGCACGAAAATGTGCAAATAGGCATGTCCTTCCTGACGCTCGACGCCCTCATATCTGAATCTGAAGTGTGAATGTGCGGGTGATGTCATAGTCATCTTGGCAATATGTTGAAGGTAACTTAAAACCAACATCCCGCTTTCCCTTATTTGCCTTGAATTTGAATGCCTTCCTTTTATGCAATTTACGTTCCGAGGGGCCTTAATTTCACACATACGTACTAAAAGTAAATGACATGGCCGTCACAACAGGACAAGCACGTAGCGCATCCAGTCCGGATTTTATACATGCCTGCCTACTTCATTTTGTTCTCTCTATTATTCCCGTGTCCTTTATTTTCCACCGTATTCACGGAGAATAGTAAAACTGACGACGGGTTATTCATCATCCTATCCTATGACCATCTTTTACAATACACACAGGATGGATGGGAAGGTAAAAGGGTTAGTTAGCGTGCCGTGTCTTCCATAAAGTGGAAGCGCACAAGGTAATCCTTCGCCATGTTAGTTTCTTGATTAGGGAATACGATGTTATGAGGACTCTATACAGTTCATACGAGTTCGCTTAAGATAACGGAGGCTGACTGCCAAAATAGATGACCAATGATCAGTGACCAGCGCCAACCGTTCTATCCTTGACTGAGCCATGAATGCAAGCACCTGCAGCTGTTCTGCTAAAGTTCCGGTGTGCCATGAACATGAAACCGTTCCAACCGAATTTCCTCAACTAATTTTTTCCAGGAAAGCTTTCCAGAAACTTTTCGGTCAATCGGTCATATTGTGATTGTACCCTTCCAAGGACGGGCGGTCACCCTAAAACTTTATTTGAAAAATACAAGGTACGATGAGCAACGACCAAAAGAAAACTGCATAATGGGCGCGGCCAAGTATTTTCTATCAGAATTGGCTGGATTTTGGATATGTTGTAGCCCTTGACCTCCTGAACAACTTTGTGATGGAACCATCCCGAAATTCCTCACCGTTTC
>JAQGCB010000724.1:0-19102 GCA_034698835.1 Protaphorura tricampata
ACGTTTCCAAAAAGTCATTATTCATCAATATTGGTCCAGTCGTTACTGAGATAATCGAAAAAAACAGCTCTCGTTAAGAATAAGAATCAAGATGTAATTTGTTATTTTGAAATAACCACTGCTACAAGTAAAATTACGGACATTTATTTGAATGAATGATATTCAGTACTCATGAACCCTTTTATTTTATCTAAATAGGTCCGGTTAGAGAGTATTGGAGCCGAAGACATTGTTGACGGGAATCCAAGATTGATTCTGGGTCTCATTTGGACGATCATCCTACGCTTCCAAATTCAAGAGATCGAGATTGACGTGGTAAGAATAATATAATGAGATCATAAGTTGTCTTGTTTTCAACCTCTCCTGTCAATGCTCTTTCGTATTCAGTTCAGTTTTTATTGTTGGAATTAACTATCATTTATATTCATCCCCGAATCCCGATCAACTTAAGCCTAAAATTCCTGGCAACTGTACACAATCTCTTCGGAAAAAACAAGAAATAACCGGCTTTTTACCGGAATATTCTTTAAACGATCAGTATTATAATAAGTGCATAATGTTTTACAATGCATATACGTAAAGTGCAAGGAAGATTCCCCAAATCAGTTGGACTAATACGAATTTTTAGTGGATTCCATAAAATAGAATTTTCTACCCTATTTTACTTCATATATGCAATATGCATTTTAGTTACACTATTTTTAATACCTTAACTTCGCTTGACACACTTGTAGATATTATCTAATTTGAAAATTGAAACCTTGTGCCACGCGGATACGAATATGAGTAATGAGAACTAAAAATGAGAAGGCCGGACGAGGCCATTTCCTACAAAAACTCTTACTCAAGGACTGATTGATAGCACTATCCGAGAATTTTTGTCTGCTTTTCGATTTTTGGGGATGCTACAAATTAGTTTTCCCCCGGATTTTATAGTGGTATTGGTAGCCTCAGTAGGCTAAAGTTGTACGGAGTTAGAGTTAGAGTTAGCTGTGCCCTTGTCATAAAGACCGATATTAGTTTTTGCACTGCTGATTAGATATGTCAATTTTTACTGCCTTGGGCATAGGCACTGTTTAACACATTGCGTCTAATTTTGACGTTCTACTTAACTCTGATTTTGTAAGGTAGGAAAGGCTTATCTTAGGACGAATAGCATATTTGTGTTTGTACGGATATGTAATTAGTTTTACAAACAAATAAATTGCTCTAAATATTATAACTTTCGAGTCTATTCCATACGACTAACAGCTCAAAAAGTACATATGTAGTAAGTAGTACCCGTAAAAAAATTTAACATATCGGGCAATCCTCCCTTAAGACCCAAGGTTTAGTCGAAGATTTAAGTTGGTTTATTTTTTGCCCTAACCCCTGGGATTAGAGTGTGTTTTTCTGAGAACTCAGAAGAAACAAATCTCGTGGATTCTCCGAAAATGTTTAACTTTGGGGTCTTCTGTCTTCTTGGCTTTGAACTCCGATTTTGAGAGCTCAAGTTGAGTTTGTTATGAAATGGGGTTCGGATGGAAATAAGAAACAAACCGTAAATGTCTATTGTAATTGTTTAAACCTCTGCGAAGATAGACGTACGTGTACTGGACATAACCTAACCTAATACGTAACTGGTCCATTTCCATTCATACTACTTTTGTGTACATTCTCGGAATATGTACTAGGATTTACATTACAATGTAGAAAGAAATTTCTGTTTTAACAAAACTTCCTGCTGTCATAAAGACACCGGTCAGGACCTACTGCTCTTGTAGAGAAATCAGAGAAACTATTTAACTTGGAAAATCGATTAGAAAATTCACACGGTTTATCCTCTAGGATGAGAATTAAAGGAAAGTTGTTGTAAATATTTTGCGCCCTAGTTCTCTAACAAAGTTGTTGAAGTACCTAATAAATTAAACTTGTTCAGGTAGTTCAGGAATTACATTATAAATTTATCAACATCCGTTTATGACTCATCTGGTATGAGGATGTTTCATTTTTGATTTGGTTGTGTTGCGAGGCACTGAGGCACTTGCCTTAGGTAACATGATGGGCATTTCCACTGACAAGAGTAATCAGCAAAAATGTACATATTCAAGTTTTCAAAATTGATTTTTTTTGGAATATTCACCTTCAAGCATAAGCAAACGAGTATAGCGTATTGCAGACTTTTCCATTAGTCAGGATTCACTAGTAAACAAATTCACAAATACACTATAGGACTTTTATCTGGAGAAAGTAAGGAATAACTTCCGGAAAAAGTTATTTCGTTTTTTGAACTGTGCATGTGCATTGAATATATGAGTACATTTTAACTCAACATGGCCCAAAAGCAATATTAGTGTATTAAGCGAAAGATGTGCCATAAATATTTAGAACGTTTATGTATGCATGCATAATTAGAATTTTGATTATAATTTACTGTGTTGAACAGCAGATCATAATTTTGAGCTCACCAGATATTTGACTTGTGGGATAAGGGATATGGATGTAGATGCAAGGTAGTTTCTGAAGTTTCTACTTTATTTGTGGAGTTATTTACAGTAAGACCTAAAGCTTGCCTGCCACCCTTTCTCAGAATGTGCCATCCGCTAATCCGCTATTTATTCCAAGGGTGTTGAAAACTAGCGTGTTTCATTTCAGACAAGAGGTATTTTTACGAGGTGGGTGGAGTACCTCTCTATTCTCTCGTCGCATTTACTCGTAAATTCTTTTCATTCTCGAGAGGGATAATGAAGATGAGATTATTATCACTTCACTTGTATCTGTAGCGATGACTAGTAGTCGTAACATATTTATTCGAACATGTAGAGGAACGTAACTGGAGTTGATTAACTTTGGGTATGTTATGGATGATTTTTTGGCTTTTTTTTTGTTGTAAACAAAAACTAAACTAGTAAAAACTTGAGTCATTGCCAATTTAGGCAAGGAATTTCATTAATATACATATTAGATTGCACCATATTTCGCTTCATAGAAATGAAGGTACTGCCTAGTGTTTACTCGGCTTGTGTAACTCGGTGAACTCAAAAATTGCATTGTATTGTATTTCGTAAGGAATTGGAGTCAGAACTTAATGAGATTTTTAATTACAATAATTAGAGCAAAATCGAATTTGACGCAGGAGTGTAAGTAAGTACATAGTATCTGACAAGGGAGACACTCAACCTGATTTGTCAATTAATGTTATGAATAAGAACCATTGAACTGAAGGACCTTGAGGACACATCGGTATATGGACTCCTCCAGTCATACTTGTTTGTTTAATATAAAGAAGACTTAGTTTTCTGTAAGGTGGTTCGGTCAGCCGGTAGTATTGGCCGTACCGTGGGCGAGAAGTTGTTGTGAGTTGAAATGTGAAACTGGGATGAAATTATCCGACATTCTTTTTGTATCATCTTCTTCTTGCCTAAAGACTTGTCTTGCTGGATTTTTTGTTCCTCTGATGCTGAAGGACTTGTTTTTTATAACCCTTTTTCTTCAGGTGTACGTACACATCTTCAATATTATGAACACTGTTTGAGTGTAGAAATGTAATAAGGCATTTTTCATTATAGTATTATACGTATTATGTATATATACAGTCAATAGTCGTATCGAGTCAAGGCATTGTTGTCCAATGTGCAATGGTCCGTACATGCTTAGCCATAATTATATGGAGATTTTGTTAAACCTGTAAGCACCTAAGCCTAGGCATAGAAAAAAAAGAAGTATCATGATTGAAATCCATTGCTCTTGCTCTTACTTACTTCAATCCTCTTCTTTTGTAAACTTTGTATTAGGATTATGGACTAACTGGGGGGATTGTTAAGTTGTTCCATTGTTTGATGATGACCCTTTGGTAATAAATATTTTCATGACAAGTAATTGTAATGAAAATTGTATAAGAATGAACTTGTCAGTCAGTCTATGAAATGAAAATGAAACCCTGCTGTACTTGTACTCATGCGTACGCGTGGTATAATTGTGTGTAGAGGTCATCCTAATTGAACTGTTACGGTTAGGGTCAAGTTTCGGCTTCATTTAAGACTATGTCTTCGGATTACGTCACCCAACGCTGTGGTGATGTTATGGACAGTCAATTAGTTAATTGCGTCTACTTCACGCGGTGTCAGTGACATGATGTCAACTTCACATTATTTTTAATTACTGCAATGACCCCAAAATTAATTTTGCGGTAGGCCGCATGCCAAATATTTTCACACATTTGCGACAGTTTTTTTGTAAGAATTTGTCGAGGGTGAATGTCCGAAAGAATGTGAGATTTATCATAAGCATCTTACAGCCGGGAATTACTCGTTTCTTCCTTACTGCAATTGCAACGGAGAAAGCAAATGCATGATTAGAAATACACTGGCATGAGCGATAGAACATTGGGCTACTACTCGGTGTTCTTTTGGATTTGTTATAATGGCACGAAGATGACAGAGTGAGACTTCACGAATTTCTGAGAATTAAAATTGAGGTTTTGGTCAGAATCGTAAACTAAATAAACCACCAAATTGTGGTTTCCTCAATGTTTGTTATCACTTGTGTGTGTTTGCTCATGAACTCAACACAATTAGCAGTTTTGCCCTCGAAGTCGTGCGACTTGGTTTCCTATTAACTTAGGAGGTAAGAAGATTTGTGGCTCACAGGACGAAACTCTTAAAAATTTCAAGTGAATCGTGTTATCTTGATAAAAGCTGAACTGAATACGTACATCACTAATTGTTAATTATGAGCAATGACCACAATTCCGCTACGACTACATACCTCAATTGCATTAGATTTGTATTGAATGATAACATTTGAACATTTTAGGATGAAGATAATGAGAGCAGTGAAAAGAAGTCAGCTAAAGATGCTCTCCTTTTATGGTGTCAAAGAAGAACTAATGGGTACTCATCCGTTAATATCCAAGACTTTACTGGTCAGTTTTTTCTCATTATATTCATTTTTGATACATGTGTGCTCCTGTAAATTGTATGAATACTTAATTTGGATAATTTATCGAACAGGTTCATGGAGAAGCGGAATGGGATTCAATGCACTTATTCACGCACATAGACCTGACTTGATCGACTATGAAGGTCTCATTCCAGCCAGGCATATTGACAACTTGAACAATGCCTTTGATGTGGCTGAGAGAGGTTAGCAAGATATTTGTTGACATTTTTGTATGGTGATATGGTTATGTGGGTTGCCCTTGCCTCCTCGTTATGTGGGAGTGGGAGGTTGGATTCAGTGGGACTTCGACAAATTATGCAAAATTCGGTTTTTAATTTTTACATATTCCATTTCAGATTTGGGAATTCCACGTCTTCTCGATGCAGAAGGTAAGTTTAATTTTCTGTGGATTGTACAGTGTTTTTCTAACTGTTATTGACGATTACGGTTTTTATTTCTAGACATTGACACAGCGAAACCGGATGAAAAATCTGTGCTCACATACGTCGCATCCTATTACCATACATTCGCACGGATGAAGAATGAAATGAAGGGTGGACGCCGAATTGCCAATGTATGCTGAAAACAGTGGCATGTGTTAAGTTTATTGATTATGGATGAAATTAATTTTCTTTGTTTTTTTGTATGTTTAGATTCTAGGTCAAATTATGGAGGCTGATAAAATGAAACGAAAGTATGAGAAATTCACAACGACACTTTTAGAGTGGATTCGAGTCACAATTGAAAAATTAAATGATCGTTCATTTCCAAATTCTTCTGATGGGATTCAAAAAGAATTACTTCAATTCAAAGAGTATCGAACGATTGACAAACCACCCAAGTACAACGAGAAGAGTGAAATCGAAGTGTGTTATTTTAATATAAATACTAGACTGAAGGAATTGAAACAACCATTGTACCATCCACCGGATGGACAACTCATCCATGATGTTGAGAGAGCTTGGGAGTCCTTAGAAAAAGCTGAACATCAACGTGAGTTAGCACTCAGAGAAGAATTGATTAGACAAACACATTTAGAGCAATTGGCTCATCGTTTTGAGAAAAAGAGTGATCTACGAGAGGGTTACCTCAAGGATATGATTCAAGTACTCTCTGATCCACGTTACGGTGTCAACTTGGGTCAGGTTGAGGCGACACTCAAAAAACATGAAGCTATCTCTGCAGATATTCTTGCGAGGGTAAGTTGCAGTTCTAATGATTAGATTAGTATTACAGTTTGGATGTGTAAAAAATGCTAATGTTTTACTTAAACTCAATGTTCATTTTTTAATAGGAGGAACGTTGTGCACAACTAACTACAATGGCAGACTACCTTGTAAAAGAAAAATACCACACGAGGGATAAAATTAAGACCAGAGCCGATGAGATTATGGAAACTTGGAATAGACTCTTAAAACTTTTGGACTCTCATAAGGTAAGTTAAAATGATGAGCCAAGAGAAAAATTGAACATCCAAAATTTGATTCACATGACTTTCAATTTCAATTTAATTTTAAACAGATCAATTTGGGCAACTTTAGTAACCTCATGGCAATGCTCCGAGATGTTGATACAATGACGAGCACATTCAAAGAACTTGAAGAAAGTTTCCAATCTTCAGACGTTGGTACGCATCTTGTGGCTGTTGAGGACCTTCTGCAGAAACACAGTTTACTCGAGTCACAAATTGCGTAAGTTTAAATTTCATGCTTCAGTTGTCAATAATTTCCCTTGCTTTTAAAGGTCTATCGGTTTGCATGCTACGACCGCTTTCTCTAGACTTATTTGACGCAAATACATGTTCATATTTTTAATTCTTACGCAGAGCGATGGGAGAAACACTTAAACGACTCAATCGTCAAGGACAACAATATGTGGCTAGTGGACTCAAAGAACACGCTCCTCTACAAAAACGCCTGGAACAACTGAGTGGGGAGTATGCAGATTTATTGAGTCAAAGCAAAGCACGTCGAGCCAAATTAGAAGACTCCCGCAGTTTCTTTCAATTTGTACAAGACCATGAGGAAGAAGAAGCTTGGCTCGTTGAGAAACAACGTATTTGTAAAACCGGTATCTCAGCCAAAGATTTGAGAGCTGTCATTAGTCTTCAACAAAAACACAAGGCTGTCGCGGATGAAATGAAAGCACGTCTTCCAAAGTCAAATAAAATAGTTGAAGCTGGACAAGAATTATTGAGTTCTTGTCCAAATCATCCTGAGGCAAAGGATATTAAGGACAGAATTGACAGTCTACAAAATAATTGGAAAACATTGCAAGAGTTAGCAGCCGTGAAGGAGAAAAAGTTGAAAGATGCAGCGGAAGCTTATCATGTAGGTGGGAGATATGTATTTAGTATGCACGCCTTACTTTTTAAGAGATCGTGCTGTTTTATTTTTGGATGTCACAGCGGGTGGGAATTAAAGTGTGAAAATTAACGATGAATCTTTTTTTGTTTTGTTTTGTTTCTTATGAACTTTAGTTCTATGCGGATGCTAATGAGGCTGACTCGTGGATTAATGAAAAAAGACCTCTCGTGTCTTCTGCTGATTATGGTGAGGATGAACCAAGTGCACAGGCACGTTTACAAAGACACAAAGCCCTACAAGGTGAAATTACGGCATACGAAGTTGACATCAAGGCTCTGAATGCTCAGGCAGAGAAACTGATTAAATCCGGTGTGTCTGTCTTGGAGGTGAGCTAATTATCGAATTAGACAAGTGTATAGTATGTAATATTTTGAAATATTATAAAATATGGATGCGAACGATTTTTCAGATGCAAGAGCCCGAGACTCCTGTTGAAGATGAATGGATCCAAGAACAAAAATTACTGCCTCAAGAATATTGGGATGAAGAGCCTGTTGAGAGAGTTGAATATAAAACTGTAACAGAAGAACGTTCTGTGGCACAAGTGAAGGCTTTATACGCTTTCCAGGGACAAGACATAGACATCGCTAAAGGCGAGGTTGGATCAACATACAAATATGTTCTATAATTTTTTATCTTTTTCTAACATTTTGACAATTCAAATTGTATTTCTTATCTCAAGGTTATGTTTTTACTAAACAAAACGAATAACGACTGGTGGAATGTGAGAAAGGCAAACGGAAATGATGGATTTGTTCCAAGCGTAAGCCGATTTATTAATTTAATTGTTGAAATTATTTTTGAGTTATGAAAAGTTGGGTGACCCAGGTTTTTTTAAACATTTCGGATTACATCATGTTGTATCCATATAAAAATCCCTATTCAAAATTAAAATTCTGTAGTATAGAAATTGCGTGATTCAAAAGTTATAAACGATTTTTGGTTTTTGTTAGAATTACGTCAAAGAGATTGAGCCGAAAGTTGTTCTCGTTCAAGTTCGAAAACCTGAGACTGTGAAGGAAGTAAAACGTGTCAAGAAAACTAAAATGGTTCTTCAGAATGTCATTGTTAAAAAGACAAAAAGTCCTCGCCCTACGCGTAAGTGCATTTTAATATTGTTCTGCTCAACTAAATTACAGTTCAAATTTTATTTACGTTGGATCTTCTCATTTGCAGCGCGAGGTGGCAAAAAACCAGTTGAGGAAAACGAGCCTGTCGAGAAAAGGCAGAGCCGAATTAATGCGGGTTATCAAGAAATCGTGGACTTGGCTAAGGTTAATAGTCACAGAAGACAATTCAATATTTTTTTAAAAATAATATTAAATAATTTTGAAATGTTTAATTTCAATTACGCAGAAACGATATGCCTATCTTGAAGATGCAATTCGTCTCTTCGGTTTCTATCGAGAGTGTGATGACTTTGAGAAATGGATTCGAGAAAAGGAGAAAATGTTAAACACCGACGATAAGGATGAAGGTGTTGAAAATGCCAAACGGAAGTTTGAGGTTGGTCGATTTTTACAGAATTATTATTCTTTAAAACAAACTTAATACATTTGACTTTTTTCTTGCACGAAGTACTCAAATATATATTGTGGAGCCTTGAAGGTATTATTTGTTCGCCAACTGTTGGGCTTGTTGCTGATTTAGAAGCTCATTTTGCGGGAAAAGTTGCTCCGATTTTCAATTAATACTCAATTACGTTCGCTTTGTTATCTCTAATTAGTTAGCGCTACGGGTTGCAACTTTCCGATTTGTTAGCGCAGAGAGTGCTGAATTCGATGGATTTTTTGAAGAAATTGATATTAATCTTTGATATCTCTCACACAGCAATTCCTTACGGATCTTTCGGCAAGCAGTAGAAGAATTAATCACATTGACAAAATGGTGGACGAGTTTGTCAAATCGAATCACTCACAAATTGATAAAGTCAAGAAACGTCAGAGAGAAATTCATCAACTCTGGGAACATCTTAACCAACTCAAAGCAAAGAAAGAGCGCAGCTTGGAAGGTGCCTCTAGTGTGGAACTTTTTCATCGAAATTGTGATGAAGCTCGTGATTGGATGTTAGAGAAAATGGAGCAAATTGATTCAGATGATATGGGACATGATTTGAAGACTGTTGAAGCTCTTCAACGTCGTCATCAAAATCTAGAAAGAGAATTGGCTCCAATCGAAGAGAAAGTCAATAGAGTGAATTTACTTGCAACCTCAGTCAAAGCTTCATATCCAAATGAACGTCAAAATGTTACCAAACGTGAAGAAGAAATTCAAGCTCTTTGGGAAAAATTAAAAAAGAAAGCAGTGGATCGTCGAGCTCGTCTTGAAGAAGCTGTTGGTCAACAAATATTTATGAACAGTTCAAAGAGTTTACTCAATTGGGTGAGTGACACGAAAGATGCACTTAATGCTTATGAACCAGCACGGGATGTATCAACGGCTGAAGCTCTCTTGAAAAAACACTCGGATCTTGGTGATGATTTAAGGGCACATGAAGATGAATTTGAAGACGTTGTTAAACTTGGAGCTAGTTTAGTTCGTCGAAACCCGAATGTGAAAGAAGTCACGGACAGACTAATCCAATTGAGAGAGGAAAGGAGTGCACTTCATAGAGGTTGGCAAGAAAAAGGTGATTGGCTTCAACAAGCCATGGACTTACAAATGTTTAACCGGGAAGCAGATCATATCGATACTGCAACTTCTGGGCATCACGCATTCTTGGACCAATCAGAAGTTGGCACTACCTTGGACGAGGTAACTTTTTGTCTCATTTATTCGTTATTGGATACCATTCATTTTCTGTAACGACCGTTTCATTTAAATATTTCTTATTTTGAATAGGTGGAAGGGTTAATGAAAAGACACCAAGACTTTGAAAATACACTTGTGGCCCAAGACGAGAGACTCAAGATATTCTCTGAAATGGCAAACAAATTAATCGATGCCAGACATTTTGACAGTCAAAACATTCATGAGAGACGAAATCAAGTTATAGCAAAGAGGGAAGCTGTCAAGGATCGTGCCAAGGAAAGAAAGCAAGCTCTCGCCATGTCTTCGAAGTACCAAGAATTCAAAACTGATGTTGACGACATGAAAGGTAAGAGAGATGAAGAATTTACAATGAATTGTCTGTATGGTATGTATGGTCTGTATGGTCTTAAAGAATCACTGGACTGGAATTTATAACAACTAAATTGTAAATTTTAGCTTGGATCTCTGAAAAGACGGAAACCGCATCAGATGAATCCTACAAGGACCTCACCAATCTGGACAGAAAATTACAGAAACACGAAGCTTTTGCTCGGGTAAGTACTAGTTCTTTTACATTTTACTACTGTATGCATTTCTTTCGACGGTGAGTGGTTGTGTGTCATGTTCATTTTCACCCACACAACTTTTTCAACGGTCATTGAGGTCAGGTCTTTCGCATACTGCCTGTCCTAGATTATTAGACAAAATGCTATCTGGGAAATTGTACTTGGATTCTGATTTCCCCCATGCCCCTCCAACTAAAAAATCACGACTTTAATTATTGATGTTTTCTTTTTAATCATAGGAATTGAGAGCCAATGAAATAAGACTTCGTTCAATCAATCGCTCAGGTCAAAAATTAATGGTTGAGAATGAACCGAGACAAAAAGACATTGAGGGAATGTTATTTGATTTGAATGAGTCATGGGAAACTCTTCGAGAATTGTCAGATGAAAAAGGAAATAAATTAAGACAAGCTGAGGCTCAGCATTCTTATTACAAGACATTGGAGAATGTAAAAGAAAAATTAGAAGAAATGGAAACCCAATTAGAGTCTAAAGAATTGGGTTCAGACCGAAGATCATGCAAGGAAACATTGAAGAAACATCAACTCCTTGAAACTGACATTAATCAATGGGACTCAAAACTTGAGGAATTGGTTAGAATGGGAGAAGAGATGAAAGCAGAAGGTCATTTTGATGGAGATAATATTAACAAGCAAAGTAAAGAGTGTCAAGAGAGATTGGATAAACTTAAAGACCCAGCTGCTCAACGAAGAGCTGCTTTGGAGGAGGCACTCAGATATCATGACTTCATTTTCGAAGTTGAGGCTCAACTTCACTGGATTAAAGAACACATGGTACCCGCAACTGCAGAGTCTTTACCACAAGATTTACATCAAGCACAGAATTTGTCTAAGAAGCACAAGAAGTTAGATGCAGAAATTCAAGGACATGAACCGATTATTGAGAAGACATTGGCCAACGGTGAAGCCCTTGTTCAATTGAAACATCCAGAAAAAGATGAGGTAATTTTATAATTTTACTTTACAGTGTTGTATCATTTTCTGACAGGAAAATGATCTTACTAATTGCGCCATATAATTTGGGCCAAGTCCTTTAAATTTTATCCCCATAATGACTTCGCTTTACAAAACTGTTGTTTTTATTTGACTATTTAGATCAAAACCCATTGTAAATTACTGAAAGACAATTGGAGAGAGCTGGAGAGTGCAGCTAAGGAACGAAACAAGAGACTTGACTTGGCCCTGAAAGCCCAACAATTCTTCTATGACGCTTCAGAAGTTGAGACTTGGATGAACGAGAAGAATAATTTACTTTTGTCCAAAGACTATGGCAAAGATAAAGATGCTTCTGTCAAGTTACTCACAAAGCACAAGGTTAGTTAGAATCAATGGATTATTTGTATTCCTACAGTCATGCATATTTTTCATTGCTGTTTTTTATTGTTTAGGGGTTAGAGCTTGAATTGGATTCATACAGTGGTCTTGTGACTGAAATGGGTAACCAGGCCCAAACTATGGTGAAAGCAAAACACCCAGACTCTAAAATTATCAACAATAAACATGAAGCCATTGTTGAACAAATAAAAACTCTTCAAAAGTTGGCAAATGAGAGAAGGAAAAAACTCATGGAGAGTATGCAACGTCATGAATATTTCTTAGAGTCTGAGGACTTTGAGAAATGGATGGACGACCAACTCCAAACCGCCATGTCTGAGGATTATGGTCATGATTATGAACATCTTTTGGTGAGACTTTTTGGATAGTAATAGTTTTACCAATCCATAGTTAGTGTGGTGCCTTATCTCTCAAGTTGAATCGCTTTTGTGAAATAAAGATTCTTTATACTTTGCTAACCTCTGGAGAAATTGACATTTGTTTGCTAACGCCAATCTAATTGTTTTACTTATGTTCACTTTGCAGATGCTCCAGTCAAAATTCAACGATTTCAAGCTTAGAATTGATTCACATTCAGAGCGGTTTAAAGTTCTTGATGACTTGGCAAGAAAACTCATTTCTAGTGGAAATTCTCATGAGGAATCCATGCAAGAAAATGGAGTGGAACTTCAGTAAGTTTAGGCGAGGGTGTAATGTAACAAATGTGACTGGTTTGCATGTAGTTGGTTGTGGCTTTTTATCCCCCGAAACTTAAGTAGCATAACAATTAATGTAATTTTTAATTTCCTATTAGTTTGCATTCATTAGCTAATAAATTGTTTACTGATCGACTTACTCGGTTGGGTTAATTTAGTAAGTAGTGAGATGGTTAATGGTTGTTTGTGGTATGGGGTATGACTGTTGTTACTACAATTAATTCGTATTATTTATTTTTTTAATATTTTTAACACCCTTTTTAATCATGTTTTATAGTGATGAAATTCCTCGGCTAGTTTCTGAGAAGCATGACATTATTTGGTAAGCGGACTTACTGGTTTTTGCGCCTCCTAATTATTTTTATTATTTCGTAAATTAATTTCCTTCACGCTTGTACACTCTCACCCCTGCAATTTTAACTCTTCTGTATTTTTTAAGCGCGGTGAGTAAGTTGTTGCGTCTGTCTGTTAAGTTTGACAGACCTACAAATTCTCGACAGTTTTTTCTTCGGATTCTTAACGTTTAATTTTTTCGTTAATTTAGCAAAAAGTGGAACAATCTATTAGCTCACATTGGAGCTCGTGATCAAAAATTACAAGGAGCTGGAGAAATCCATAGATTTCATCGAGATGTTGCAGATGCTCTGGCTAGAATTCAAGAGAAAGTTGCATCCATTCCCGAGGAAGTTGGAAGAGATGTCAATTCTTGTGAAAGCATGTTGAGACTTCATGAAAGTTTTGAAAATGATTTACTTGCCTTGGAAGCCCAACTCCAGGTTTGTTGAGAAGTTTTACATACAGATAAAGCACACCGAGCTGACATTATGAAAAAAGTATAATTATAATAATTCGTCGGGAATTATAGGTTTTGGTGGATGATGCCGTGCGACTCCACAATCTTTACCCAACAAATGCTGAAAATATAAAACAAGAGCAAAATGCTGTCATTGAGAGCTGGAATGACCTTCAGGCGAGGTCAGCTCAAAAGAAGGAAGAACTTCAAGCCGCTTGCGATTTCCATCGCTTCTCTTCTGCGGTAAGTTTGTGATAATGACAATCATAGTAATTTTGAGTTGAGTTCTTAAAACTAGAATTCGCATTGAGTTTGAATTTCGTTCTTTAGGTCCGTGATTTGATGAACTGGGCAGCAACACTTCAGAGTTCAATGTTGACCCAAGAAAAAGTCCGTGACACAGCCAGTGCCCAAATGTTAATGACAGAACATGAACGATTGAAGGGCGAGATTGAAGCTCGAGAAGAAAAATTCCAACATGTATTTAAACTCGGACATGCCATGATTCAAGAAGGACATTCTGCTACAGGTGAAGTGAAGGATAAACTTGAAGTACTTGCAAGAGAAAAAGAGAAACTCAACTTGGCATGGGAGAAAAAGAAAATTTATTTGGATCAACTTATTGATCTCCAAATCTTCCTCCGTGATGCTAAACAATTGGACACCCTATGTTCAACTCAAGAAGTAACTCTTAGTAATTCAGACTATGGAACATCCGTTGAAGAAGTTGATGCAACGATGAAAAAACAAGAAGCTTTTGAGAAACTCCTTGCAACTCAAGATGAGAAGTTCAAAGTTTTGAATGATCAAGGAGGTAAACTCGTGAGACAGAATCATTTTGAAAGTGGAACTGTTAAAACAAGAACGGCTGAAGTTCTTGAGCATCGTGAAAAAGTCAAAGCATTGTGTAAGGCCAGGAGAGCCCAACTTGAGGAAACATTACTCTACGTACAATTCTTGAGAGATGTCACGGAGGCTGGAGCTTGGATTGATGAGAAGAAAAAGAAACTTGATGCTGAGAGACGGCAAAGTGCTGTATTGAGTTTGGAGGATAAAATTAACAAACTTAAGAAACATCAAGCATTTGAAGCAGGTAAGTTAAAAAAAATCCGAGCTTATTAGACAAAATTCTCTCTGGGAAATTGTACTTAGATTTCGATTTCCCCTATCCCCCTCCAACTAAGAAATCACGACTTTAATTCTTAATGTTTTTTTTACACTGACAGAATTGGCCGCTCATGAACCTGGAATTCATAAGATCATGGACAAAGGAACTGAATTGAAAGCAAGGAATCATGAAAAATCCAAAGAAATCGATGCACAATTGAAACATCTTTTGAATGGTTGGAATTCTTTACTCCAAGAATCCAAAAATTGTGGAAAGGGTTTGGAAGAAGCTCAAGATATTCTTGACTTTAATAATCAAGTTGAGAAAGTTGAAACTTGGATTCGTGAGAAGGAAATTTTGGTTGGGGCTGGTGACTCTGGACGAGATTATGAACACTGTCAAGAATTACAAAAGAAATTAGATGATGTAAACTCAGACATGAGAGTTGATGATCAAAGAATCAAGAATATTAATAGCTTGGCTGAAAAATTGTTGTCACAAGATGCTGCCCATAAACCAGTTGATGAGAAAAGAAATCGTCTCAATAGTAAATGGAAAGACCTCAAGGGTGCTTTGGACAAATATCGCACTAAATTGGGTGGAGCTTTGGAAATCCATGCTTTCAATCGAGATGTGGATGACACTAAGCAAAGAATCAAAGAGAAGATGATAACGATTTCCGTTGAAGATACAGGAAAGGATTTAGAATCCGTTGAGTCCCTGATTCGGAAACAGGATGCCCTTGAACGTGACGTGAGTGCCATTAGTCAAAAACTTCAAGAACTTACAGATGAGCAAGAGCGACTCGTGAAAAAATACCCAGAATCTGCAGAAGCAATTGCAGAGAAACTTCAAACTCTTCAAGGAAGTTGGGATGAATTGAGCGAGGCTTGTATGAATCGTCGACAAGCACTTTCTGAAGCTTTAACATTCCAAAGATTCATGAAAGATATGAGAGAGTTAGAAATTTGGGTGGACGATATGGTTGGAAAATTAAATTCCGGTGATTTGCCGAATTCTGCACTTGAGTCTGAAGCACTTCTTCAGTTACACCATGAACGGAAGGCTGAGATTTTGGCAAAGGAGAGTACATTCACGGAACTCAAGAAATTTGGAAAGCGAATGATTACGGAAGGACATTCTTCTGAACCAGAATTGAAAAAATGTATTGAACAACTTGACAAACTCAAAACAAAAGTAGATGAGAGTTGTGCACGTCGAGAAGATAAGTTGAAACAAGCCCATCAGCTCCAACTTTTCAACAAACACGTGGAAGAGGCGGAGTCTTTATTACGAGACAAAGAAGCTTTCTTGAATAATAATGACTTGGGCGACTCACTCGCAAGCGTTGAAACACTACTTAAAAAACATGATGAATTTGAGAAAACTATGGACGTTCAATTCGTACGTGTTGAAGAATTGAAGAAATTTGGAGATGAATTAGTTGCTAAAGATCATTATTCAAGTGAACCAATTAAGAAGAAAGTCAAAGAAGTTGATGCACGCCAAAAGAAAATCAAAAAGGCGACTGAAGCCAGAAGAAAGAAATTGGATGAGTCCAAAGCTTTGCTTCAATTCTTAAGAAATGCTCATGAAGTTGATGGATGGATTACTGAGAAACTTCAAATAGCTACAGATGAGTCTTACAGAGATATGACTAATTTACAAAGTAAAATACAAAAACATCAAGCGTTTGAATCAGGTAAGTTTAAAAAAATATATATTTTTAAGTCTAAAAATTCAGTTTGTACTTAGATTCCGATTTCCCATATCCCCCTCCAACTAAGAAATTACGACTTTAATTATTGATGTTTTTTTTTACATTGACAGAATTGAGTGCAAACGAAAGTCGTGTGTCTGGAGTTTACACGGAAGGTGATGAATTACTTTCTCAAGACAATGAACATTTTGCTGCACAAGAAATTATCAATCGTTTGGATGAATTGAAAGACTCTTGGAAGAGACTACAAGATGCAACAGCCCTCAAGAAAAATCGTCTTCATGAAGCATACCAATCACTTCTCTTCAATCAAAATTTGGATGATTTAGAAGTATGGATTGATGATTTGGAACAACAATTAGAATCAGAAGATCATGGAAAGGATTTGGCTTCGGTTCAACATTTATTAAAAAAATGGCAACAACTCAATACAGAATTTACAAACCATGCAGAACAAATTGAACAAATTAAACAATCAGCTGCAGCCATTGAGAAAGCAAATCATTTCCTGAAGGATGAAATTAATACACGTGTAGAGACAATCGTCAAAGACTACAATGCACTTCATGAGCCTCTTCATATTCGTAAGGATAATTTGGATGATGCTCTCAAATTATACCAATTTTTGAGAGATTTAGAAGATGAGCTCCAATGGATGGAAGATAAAGAACCCTTGGCTACGTCCAATGACCTTGGGAATTCCTTACCCAGCGTACAAAACCTTCTCAAGAAACATCAAGGTCTTGAGTCTGACATACAAATCCATGAACCATTCGTTGTTAGCTTGGCATCTAGAGGTCAACAAATGATTCGATCTAATCATTTTGCTTCAGATGAAATTTCACGTCGAATCAAAGAAGGTCAAGATAGACTTGCGAGTTTGAAGGATGCAGCAGCGATCAGGAAATTAAGATTAATTGATGCCGTGAAATCCCAATCTTTCTATGCTGAAGCATTTGAGGCAGAAACTTGGATGAAAGATAAAAGACCTTATTTTGTATCCACGGATTATGGGAAGGATGAAGACTCCGTTCAAAGCTTACTTAAAAAATTAGAGGTTTATCAAAGAGATTTGGCTTCATTTGGAAAGAATGTTGAGAAACTTCAGTCCTCAGCCACGGAACTCGTTGAAAGAAATCATTTTGATAGTGAAAATATTCAAGTCACAATCAAAACCATCAAAGAGTCTTATTCTGAGCTTCAAAAACTTGGAGATAAAAGAAAACAACGTTTGGTTGACACAAATAAATATTATAAATTTATTCGTGAGAGTGATGAAATTGGTGAATGGATTCAAGATCAAATGAATATTGCTGGATCAGAAGACTATGGAAGAGATGTTGAACATGTTGAGATTCTTATACAGAAATTTGAAGCATTCATGGTCACATTGAATAATGCTGGTGAAAATCGTATTGCTGGTGTGGGTCATGCTGCTGATCAACTTTTGGCTGAAGGGCATCCAGAACCAGAAAAAATTACAACCAAAGCAAAAGAAATTAAACAAATGTGGGAAGAATTTAAAGAATTGGCAACGGCGAGACAAGAAGCCCTCCATGGAGCTAAACAAGTACATATGTTTGATCGTACAGCTGATGAAACCATTGGTTGGGTGAGTGAAAAAGATGCTGCAATCAGTTCAGAAGATTATGGACATGATTTGGAGAGTATTCAAGCTCTACTTAGTAAACAACAATTCTTTGAAAGAGATTTGGCTGCATTGAAAGAACAAGTTGAAGTAGTTGTTTCTGAGGCTAAAAAATTAGCAGAAGTTTTTCCAGATGCTCGAGAACACATTGAAGTCAAACATGAGGAGACAGTTGAAGCTTGGAATGACCTCTTGGAAAATGCTGCACAACGAAGAGACAAACTTCATCAAGCAGAACAACTTCAATCATATTTTGATACTTATAGAGAGTTATTGGCTTGGGTGAATGAAACAATTGCTAAAGTGACAGCCCCTGACCTTTCAAGAGATGTGGCTGGAGCTGAAGCACTCATTGCAAGACACAAAGAGTATGAAACAGAAGTCAATTCTAGGAAACCAACAATTGAAAGCTTTTCAGATCAAGGGAGACAATTAATCAAGGATGGACATTTTCTTGCTGATGAAATTGAAGATAAAGTTACAATCCTAAGACAACGTTGGAATTCCTTACTTGAGATTTGCAAGAAGAGGACAGAAATTTATAAACAGAATTTAGACTATCAAAAATTCTTGAGAGATGTTGGTCTTATGGAAAGTTGGTTAGCAACGAGGGAACCTGTACTAAGAGATCAAACACTTGGAGATAGTATTGTAGAGGCTGAAGAATTGTTGAGAAGACATGAAGACTTTGAAAAAACTATTGATGCCCAAGGAGACAAATTGGATGCTTTGAAGAGAACAACTCTGATTGAAGAAGCATTTTCTGCACAAAAGAAGAATGAGGAGGAGGCTAAAAAGTCTGAAGTTAAAAGAGTTGAGAAGGAAAGATTGGAAGCCATCAAAAGGAAAGAAGTTCAAAGAATTACGGATGAGAGGAAACGAGAGGATGAGAGGAGGAGGACACAAGAGATTAAATTTAATCGTGATGACCTTAACAATGGGGACAATCATTCCATACATTCATTGGATCAGGATGACGGGTAATTTAAAACTTATTTCATAGAAACGTTTAGACCTGACGAATTCAGTCGATCCAATCCTATACAATAATCTCCTTCCGATGTATATAAATACCAGTTTTTAGAGAAAAGTACAAAACTTAGAAAAAAAATTTTTGGACCAAAAGTCTTAGAATATGGTCCCATAGATAGTAAGTACACAAAAACTGAACAAAAAGTTT
>JAQGCB010000725.1:0-19096 GCA_034698835.1 Protaphorura tricampata
GGACAATGAGTTAGAAATATTCTAAAATGTTTCCAGAGACAATTTCCTTACTTTCGGATCTGAACTACAGGAACGTACATATGCTATTTGGTTCAGCCTATTTTAAACCCAATTTAAATAATGTTTCTGAGTACGACACAGTTTTTATATGAGCCAGAAAATGACTACACATCAAAATTGCAAAACAATTAAAAATAATTTATAAATCCCAACACACCACTACGCACTACTGCACTGTCTTAACAAAAAAAGCTCCAAACCAAAATGTTCTGCTTCATAAGCATGTCCTTTCTGATGAGGGACAATTTGAAGACTCAAAAATACAAAATATGACTTGGTCGTTTATATTAATTTGGAAATGATCATCATGAAATTTTCATCACCACTCCGGAAATGTAAATACCAATTTAAACAATTTAAAAGGCAATCCATGCATTTTGAGGTCTAGTACAAGTTATATTAATTCAGATGCCTTAAATCCATCCAGACACCGAGTGAGTACCACAATCAACAATATAAAAATGGACAAGTAAAGTAATTACCTGGAATTTCCAGCTCATTGTTGGAACTTGCTATGGCCACTTGCGGCATTATGACCATATCGATCTTGCTTAGAAAAACTGTCCAAATTCTTCTAGCAAGCAGTGTCACTGGAACCGGCAAGGAAGCCCTCCCCTGCTCTCAATTCGATGGTCAACAAAATGCCATGTTAACAAATACGATGTGAATCTGTTCGAAGTAAACCCGATCTGTAAATGACAAAAGAAAAAGTAATTATGATTGTGATTTAACCATCACCATCACCTACTACTAAATACAACATTATAATGATACATTATTATGTCCAAGAAATACTGTCACTGTCAAGGTTGACCAATATTATATTTGAAAACATCATAAAAATTACAACGATAAAAATAAATGTGAAAGGTGAACCATGCACCTGTTTGTATTGGAATCTCGTTGTCGTTCTGGTCAAAAATACTCCTAAATATTTGTTTAATACAATTTTATGAACATTTTTTCATTGTTCTTACTGAACAAATCCAAAATCTGCAAATAAATCCTACCTCAATTCTCAATTGTCAAAAAGGGCCACGGTGATGACGGCCGAAGGCCAAAATATATCTTTGACCTTGTGGATGTCAGTCACAAATTATTGACCTGACTTGATAGGCGTGGATCTTGTATCCTTATTCCTTAACTGTAATGCAAAAAAATCAAGATTCAATATTCAATTATCACTAATAATAAAATTCCGTTAAAATTTTGAGACACATACCAATTTCTCGTAACATGTATGGTGATTGGTGACTGTGACTAATTGACCGCAATTTATACGTATACGTATGAATGCAAAACGCACGTGGTAGCAAAACCCGAGTTTTTATACACAAAATGAGACACACGATCACTTTCACTATATTGTCTGTATGTTAATATACAAAAGAATTAAAATAAAATAAAATTTAATTAAAATTTAAAATTCTAATGAGTCACAGTCACACGTTTCAGATCCTGTTCAGTCCTGCAGTGTTGGAGGAGCAGAAGATGACTTCTTCTTATCAGTGTTGAAAGATAAATACAAATATAGAGGTTTAGGGCGGGCAATGTCATCGTCATGTCTCTTCGTGACGTCCTCTCAAGGTCACCAAATTTATATTATCTTCTATGGGCATTTGCATTTTGTATGTTAAACTAATTTGCCGGCGGTATTCATCTCGCGGTCGCGGTTTCGGCGGTTTCTGGTAAAAGTGTGTCTCACAAGGTAAACGTCCTAGACGTGGACATTTTGATATCAGCTGAGTTTGAGTTGACTTATGAATGACTACCAAATAATTGAGTCGAATTTTGTACTCAAATTTTAATTTCAATTGTTAACAAAAAAATATTCGTTAAAGTGCAGTTATGGTGTCACGTCCAGCGGTGCCCAACTGTTTGGCGTGTTTCTACTACTAATATTTATTATGCATATTTTTATACTGATAGAGAGACGGACGGACGGATTTCATACAGTTGATGCCGTATGAATTATGTATACGTCCGGGTCAAATAAATAATACAAAGAAGTTTTCAAATGAGTTAGTGGGATTCCCTTGTGAGTAATGCGTTATTTTCGCGAGGCTAATTTTTTCACACATGGCTACGCTAAAAATCGCCCACTTGTTGAACTCCCTGTACTTATGACTATGACTATGAGACTATGAGATGAACACGCGTAGGTGTAGGCGTTGGATTTGAATTTATTTTTGATTCAGTCTCTCTGTGTTCAAAGAACCAGCAAATGTGAAAGTTCACACGCAACGCTACGACGACGACCCACGGACCCGTTGCTTTTTCTTTCTTTCATTTATTTTCTTGTATCAATTCAGTTCATCTCAACATTTGACATTTCCGTTTCATTCATATTCAGTTCCGCACTTTCCCTCGTATACCTCACATTTTTATGCATATTTTTTTGGTGGAAAATTACAGGTGTATTTTAATTAAGTGTGTACGTACGTGAAACTGAAACGTCAAAAATTCATTGACAGGCAGAAGCCGGAGCCGGAGCTGGACTTACAGACAGACTTTTTTTGACAGCCAGTGGCAATAAGGTAAGCAGAAAATGAGGCAGAATGCAGAATGGGTTTTTCATTTTTTGAGTAAAGAAAAAAAATTAAAATGAAAAAAAGTGCATGAAAAAAATCAGCATTCTAAAATAATATGGGTAGTTTGTTGTAGTTGTACGTAATTTGTGAGTATTGTGAGGCGCATATAGATAGTTTATGTATGTAAAAGTTGTAGCCCAATTTTTAATTTAAGTTTATGAATTTGGAGTAATATTGAGGTTCCTTATGATTATGGTATGGAATTTGGAATTAGGGACGCGCTGCTGGCTGCGCGATGAATTTACGGTATCGCTTATCAATTGATTTATTATTTGATTTTATAATTTATATTTGTATAAAGCAGCTAATGTAATGTAGCATTTCATTTTTTGGAAGTCTGGAACTTCAGGATGGATGAGATGGTGGGCAGATTGTTATGAATCACCTTGTAATCGCACGTTTCTGGAATGAAACAGTCTATTTGCAAGTTACAAATATTTGACTTAACTTATAACTTATAATCAGATTTGATTCATTTTGACACTTGTGGTGTGGTTTGGTTTGATTCCCTCATGTAATCAGCGTTTTTATGAGTTGTTCGCTGTGATGTGACTATGAATGACGCATTATTAGCAAAGCTGACGGATCGATAAATTGTAGATAACGGAATTGACTTTTTGAAAGGTTTTTTATGCATAATGATAATATATTGTTTTCTGCTACCCATCAATCCATCCATCCATATGCATTTTCATTTGTCATTTACATTTGCTTCGCTTATTTCATAATTAGTCAATGACCAGCTTGAGGTTTGCGTTTGTCATATGTTTGTGGTTTACCACATTGACTTGATACGATTATTCGGTGATTTCTGTGACTTGAGGTGATCTTAATAAGTTCCAACGAATTCTCTCCTTACATTACGTTTACGTTGTCTTATTAATTTTGATTTTGATTTACAGACGTTTTACGTTTAGTTGAGCTAAATTAATCCAACCAAATTAAATAAGATGGACAAATTAAGAAGAGCTTTAAGTGGAGAAGAAAGGGACAACGATAGTGCAGCTGAGCAAGGTGGATTCCATGAAATCATTGATGCTTCCAGTCTGAGTTGGTCAACTAGAATTAAAGGATTCATTGCTTGTTTTGTGGCTGGAATTCTTATATCTCTTTTGGGATCATTTTTCCTATTCTTTGCGAGATACGCAACGTTTGCAGTACTTTACACTTTGGGAAGTATTGTGAGTCTTGGAAGGTACGTGTTTTTATTTTCGAAATTAATTGGACAATATTGGTTATTTTTCAGAGAATTCATATATTTTCTAAATCTTTACAGTACAATGTTCCTAATGGGTCCAGTGAACCAAGTTAAGAAAATGTGTGCCCCAACACGTATAATTGCTACTTTCGTCATGCTCCTCTCTTTATTTCTCACCCTGTGGTGTGTATTTTACGTAAGTATTAAACTTTGTATAATTATATTGTAATTTATTATCAAGAATTTTATTACAAATTACATTGTTGTTTTTAGTGGGAGAAGAAAGGACTTGCAATGATCTTCGTCATAATTCAATTCTTGGCAATGACATGGTACTCAATTTCTTACATTCCATACGCTAGGGATGCTGTCAAGAAAATGTTGTCTGGACTCTGCTAATTTTTTTGCTTGCCGAAGATGATAATTGAAAATTTGAAATTGAATATGTGTTCCAAATGTTTTTGAAACCATGCATGAAATCATTAAGTTCGTTCGTGAAACTCATTCCCTCCAAACAAAAATGATACATACATAAACATATTCAATGAAACACATGCCGTTCGTAACTGTAATTATAATTATAAAGCGTTCATCACCATATATTTCCTAAAATACCATTTCCTATTCAATCGAGTTCAAAAAATCTAATTGTGAATTTATGTGTTGATTGTAGTGTTCCAGTTGCTAATGTCGTTATCTGTTATAATCTTTTTATTTATTCTTTACTCTTGTTATTATTATAGTAAACTGCTAATCGTGAAACTTGTCGAGAATTAGACACCTCATTTGACTAGTATTATTCGGTTTTGATTGTTATTCATTATTTGTAGTCCAAGAATTAAGAATACGTATGTGTAATATTTTATAAGGTTTAAAATTATTTGAATTGTTACAGTTATAGTTACAGTTATAGTTTAGAAATATGTTCAGTTTTTCGTCATGAATTAAATATGAAACGTCGACGTCCCGGAAGAAGGACATTCATAAGGATGTAAACCTCTAAACCAAAAAGTACATACATCAGACTTTAACCCAATTGGGTTGAACTTGACAATATCAAATTGAGCTGTAAAGTAAAGTAAAAGTCTAAAATTGTAATACCTAATAAATGTTTTAAGAATAATAAAATTACGTGTTTTTGATTCATATAAAGTATGTACTTTAGTATTATGTGTCTAATGAATTTTAACAAATACGCACATTCGACCTCATACGACATTCGTGGTAATAAAGTGGCGAAGCATCGCAGCGTATTTTTTTGTGGAGGATATAAATAGAGAAATAAACAACACCCTTTCGCCTCGCGATTTATCATTTGCTAGTGGAGAAGGAAAAACGCCTTGGAGAAAAACCCGTCCCATGTTGTCTAAATACCCTTTGCAAGGCGCGGCGGGACGGCGGGAGTCGAAGTCTACAATAGCGAAACGGCAAGGGAACGCCCGTCCGTCACCCGTCGATGAGTGCGAAATCATAGTAGTCCATCCAATCACTCCGTTCAGTTCATTTTCAGTATTGAGTCAAAAACTAAATGTTGAATCAGGTGTGTGGGGCCTTATCCAAACTGTACAGAAAAAAGTAACTCGTACGAATGCTACCCACCATTATAGTAATTTTTCACTAATACGAATCTTCATTATACATCGATATCAAAATTTAATCCTTTTTGTTTAATTAGGGAATCTTTTCTCGATCTCTGAAATAAACCAAACTTATGGGCAGAACTAAAATAAAAAGTCCTGTTCATTTTTAAGTTGAATTTCCTGGAAAAGGAGTTGGACTTGACTAATAAATAAAAAGCTCCAATATACACTAATGAATGAACTCGAATAGTGTTTTACTTCACTTTGCAATACAATTTAATTTATTTGTAAGAATATTACGTAGAAATACTCGGATGAACGGCACGGCAAGGCTTTTGTATCCTCTGAATACAAATTAGTTTGTTTCACCAACACTGTCTTTGAGTTTAACAAAGGTCCACTGCACCGGTGCGCTATTGTCACAGATGAAGAGAACCACAGGCATGTTTACTCTGTATTTGTCATCAACAAATATTACAGATTTTGCTTGTTTAAGAACACTTAAAAATAGTAGGTATTTTTAATATGATGGTTCTAAAATTCTACCCTTGTACAGTCTGTACGTGTACTTACCCTTGGCTCCCAATGCAAGATCCAGTCTTGTAATTTTTGATCTCCATAACGCCATCACCCATGTCTCGCAGTCTCCAATACTTTGTATAGTCCACTGAAGCCTGTAATTTTAAAAACTTCCGAATTATAGCATTATCTCATGACATGCACAAAATAGATTACATATTAACAACTAACTTACATTTGGAAATACTTTCAAAGTACAAGTGTTGAAATCAATGTCAAGCGTGTCTTCGTCCCGATTAGGTGTTGGGAAACTGGCGTTGTCCGCGTGTATAATGTCTTATGTGAAACAGATAAATAATACCTTAAAAACTCCAACTGTAAAATGTATTATATCGATTTAAGGGTTCAAAATACCAGTTTGTTTTGAAATCCATTTTTGTCTCGGCAAATCTTGCCATTTCTCAAGAACAGCTAAAGAAGTCTCGTTTGTATCAGAAGAGTTCAACGCGAGGACCTGGTTTTCGAAAATAGTATGGAATAATTAGTGGAAAATATAGAAATCAACTCCTTCGTCAGTTCCGACGGACGGGTAAGGAAAGGACGGAGATATATTTTCCGGTCTGACTTACCCCACCATGTGCCTTGTGCTCAATTTTGTAGTACGTATTATTCTCCAGAAGTATTGCGTACGATGAAAATGATGAAATAATTGTGATGAACACTACGAAGAAATTCGAAATTTTACAGCACACGCGAACCATATTTTACGAAAAATATCAGAAATTCAGGTTGAAGTTCTTAATTCTTATTCTTGCAAAGTTTGGAATAGAAACAGATGCAACTGAATTAAGTATACGTGAATGGCTTTCTGGAATAGTTGTACTTTGTACTAACTGGCTAGGGTGCTAGCGATTCTATTTATATAAAATGAGATTGTAATTAAATGAACATTGTATTTTTTTTAAATAATTCAACAAAGTATGTACGCATCGTATGCGATTGTAGGATTTTCTACTGCGATTTTACTAATATACATAGATTGAATGGTCCACTAATGGCAGAGTCATTTTCATATTCACATTTGCATAAAATTACCTCAAACAATACTAATTTTAGTTACGCGTAATTGTAATTGGGCTATCAAAATTAAGAGCGTAGTTTACTCTTCTGAACTTTATTTGTTACGACTCGTACCGTACACCACTTTCATCGCGCCATATCTTCACAAGGAAAACAATTTTCTTGTCAAATCCAACCAAGTGGACAGGAGAAATGTCCTGCTGAAAAGTTCATCTTCAGACGATTGTATGCATTTATTTTTGTGACTTTATAATGTAATATCAATACCGAATAGACTTATCAGAATCGGAACTACTTCCGATAAGAATCAGACAGACAGGCGATTACTTGTTTAAAGTCATTGCGATTTGTGACCTGAGTTTCACTAGTTACAAGCAAAGTCGCTTCCTAACTGGTACTTGACCACTCAGAATTGCACTGCCCTACACCGCACTAATTGGTCAATAAATTATCACTAATTGGTAGTTTGTCTTGTTAACTTAAGGTAAACACGCATTAGATTCTTCTAGAAGCTTTTACTCACAATAAAATTAACAACAATTTAATTGGATGGAAAAGAACCACGAGTAGGTATGTATTTTAAATAGTAACTTAAAGCGAAATGCAGAACTATTTCTACAAAAACCGTTAAGAAATACTCCGAAAAATTCTGGTTTCATGAAGAAAGATGTTAAGTTCACTCTTATGTTAACATAATGTAGAATTTTAGCACAGCAATATTCCAAATAGCGACATGGTCTGATTACGATGATGCTTCATTTCTGATTCTCCGTGCCAGAAACTAGGCGTATCTAGTTCTTTAATCTAATAATAAATGCATTTCGACCATAACGATATGATATTTTCTCCACGATATCGCATTGTGTCCGTCGAACGCAATGAGTTTCAAGGAAAACAAACACGGCTAACGTACAACTGTGCAACAGGACTTCTTCGTACCTATAGTTTATGGGTAGTATTCCATTCCTCTCAAATAACGGAAGAAAAAATGATTGTGTAATTTTCCAGTAAACCATAGAACCACAGAATATTGAATATTCGCATTTGATGAACATTACCGCTGACTTTTTGATAAAATTGCAAAATTCACACGATTCAGTAACGACAGTTTCAGGAAAATTTTACTCGTGTCGAACTTGATTGATCCTTAATCTGTTCAAAAATTCTCTTAACCACTAATTACTCAAATATTTTGAATTTTAGTTAGGGAGCTAAAACGACCATTCGTTTCCATCGGAGGCCACCCGTAAACAATTTATACTTGATTTAATGCCGTATGTGTTCCAGTCTTCAAGTGCATGTTCTTATATTTCCCAACACAAGGACATCTGGTCATGTAAGGTATGAATTTCTCCTTCAACTTCTCCGGGAAAAGTTTATCATTTGGGTTCAAGGGCGAAAATGTGACACTGCGTCTAAGTAGGAAATTATAATCATCGATATATGCATTTTTGAGTTTAATCATGGATTTAATTTCATTCTACCCAATCGTAGTCTCAATCGTTGTTCGTCGGAATATAGGACGCACGAGCCAAGCTAGGAAATTCACCGTCGAACTATTAATGAATGACTCCAAATATGAAATCTGGATGATTTGTCTAGTTATTCTTCGAATCGAAGATTTCTTCTTAAGCTCCTGGAAATAATTGTAGAATTGATAATAGTCTAAACTTGAAAAATGAGTATTAGCATAATTTTTGACTCACCTGTATGTCGTTGACAGCTAACCCAAGTAAAAGATTGGACAGTACAAGAGTAACAAGAGCGAGAAATCCAACGTACATTAAATGAGCTGGAATTGAGTATTCCAAACGCTCCACTCGAATATTTTCCTTGAATAATCCATCGTAATCATCTTCACCCATCATCAAGATTAAAATTTTGACGAATCCGAGTGGAATTGTTTGGAAAAATTCATTCTATGTTCATCAGAAACGGATTTAGTATTAAAATTTATTAGTATTTCCAGGTTTAAATTGTTTACCTCTGGGAACATTACACACATCCCTAGTCCGAAAGCAACTATTAGTGAGCTGAACGTGATCAAAAATGTGAAAAAGTTGACTAAAACCTTTAAATAAATTCATAGATTAGTTTTTCTGGCAAGATTGCGTAGGATTTATATATAAGCCGTACCTTTCCAAGCATCTCAATGTATTCCCCATAAATAGGCCGACGACTAACTTGAGTCAAATTCATCGCCCAAGTGAAAAATAGACCGAACTGTATTGTATTGGAGAGAATTTACTTAAGTCAAATTTTAATTGAGTCTCCAGAAGTACAACCCACGGCTCTCAAAAAAATTTGCATTAAAACTCCAGTTCTTACCGCTGCGACAGGGTAATGCCATGGACGCGGGATCATACCATAAGCCGGAAGTAGTGTCAAAATCAGACAAATTATTAGGACCCACCAGAATAAATTTAAATAATTTGTGAAATATGCCTTTACATCCACCTTGACCTGAAAAAACTCGTTCTTAATCATTATAGCTGCACACACCATGCCAATAGTTCCACAAACACAATTAAAAGTACTTAATTTGCAACTATCATCCCGATCATTGTCATCAGAATTTTGTACATCTCCGTCGTGACCAGTTGAGTTTGACATACTGGTTTTTGAGTAAAATTTATCGTACGGACATTGGAGGATATAAATGTGGAAAATGAAGAATGTGTAGAATGTGATGAAAAGTGCCTGCATAGTTTGAGAAAGTGGGAATTGCATACAGGAATCAATTCAATTTTGTGAAATATGAGAGTACGAACGTACATAAATTAAACGAATCGTCCAAAACCATTTTCGAACTGCCAACCATTTTAAATGAAGAAATGCTTGGACCCACGGGTGTGTCAAAATCGGCTTTTCCTCTCTACCCTTTTCAATTTTAGCCAATTGAACCAAAAATGAATTTTCGGAAAACACACCTGCCTCATTCGGCGTTGTTATTCCATTGCAAGGAATTTGAAACACCCATCTGACGAAAAAAAACATGCGTAAGAAATTTGATCTTTGACCGGAATAAAGTACGATTTTCGTTGAATGAAAAATTTACCCGAAGTCCAACTTCAGTTTGCTGTTGTCCTGTTCATCGTACATTATCGCTTTGTCCAAAATCTTCACTAATACTTCAGGCATTCGTTCATTGAGCAAGTGTCTTATGCAATTTTCAGTTTTGCTTTTTAGAAAATATAGAAAATTAAAAGCATTCCAGAATTATCTGTGGGAAATAATTGAAAATTGTGAAAATTTACTCAAAAATAACTTCCGCTCCATGATCCAAAAGTTCCAACGCACAATTGGGGAGTAAACTTTTGGCAGCATAACGAAAAGGAGATTCACCGTTTTTGTCTAAAACGTTTACATTTGCTCCGAAATTCAACAAAATATTCATACATTTGTATGCCAAAGTACTACAGAGTTGGCAATGGCATCCTATAAATTAAAAATGATCGTTGTACACATTTTTTTAAATTAAAAGACATTGTCGATTTGTCGATGTTGGTTAACTGTAAAATAATGAACCTACCCACATCCAAAACGAAATGAAGTGGACGTCTTCCCAGCCCATCTGATTTATTTGGATCAGCTCCAGCCTGGAGTAACTCACGAACTGAGTCTAACCGTGCATTTTTACAAGCTAAATGTAAAACTGTTAGCCCAAACTTATTTTGGAAATCTACTGGTATGTTTGTTTCTCGGATGGACTCAACCAAGTCAAAAGAATTTTTACTTTCCAAAAGTTCTTCAATTATCTTGAAACTATCTTCATGAGTCCATTCCATATTAAACAGGATGAAATCGGAGGTCAAGTAATGAATTCCCAGACCGTTACAGCTAGAAAAATACAGGACTTGAAATAGTCTGAACCGAATCACAAATGTCTTTTTCCAAAATTTTTAATAAGCCAAATACATTATGATCCAAACTGCACTCGTAATCGTCGGACTGTAATTATCACACCGAGTGATCTGACCATAACTACATGAATGAAGTACTCAGTAAACGACCAAACTCAATAAAAATGTGAAATCTGACCATTACAATTCATAACGTGCGTGTTTGTTTGTCCAATTCGTTCAATTGTGTTCAATAAACAACCTAGTTTAATGTGCGTTTGTTGTCGCATTGTCGTGAGTGGTAGTTTGACTTTGACTGCCATTAATTACAAACCATAGAACTTGTCAAAACTGATTGCAAAATGTAATGGAACCAATACTGGTACTCTAAACTTGTTTGTTTTACCAATCTTGTCTCAGCCCTATTTAATATACCATTATTTCTTGTATACATAAATATGTTGACAATTTTAATCACATAATGTTTTATTTGCACAATATGTTAATTTACACCAACCGTTACAATTTCCGATCGATTTTTAAAGACATCTTTTCTAGTTGGTCCTTCAAATCCATTAAATTCTCCGAGAGTGACCTAAACATTATACGAACTTGATCTCCATCCATGGATTTCTCACTAGGTGTTTCCGTAGATTCTGTGCTACTATTAGATTTTTCAATTTCACTTTCATTGGGATTCTTCGTTGTCAAATTTTTCCATCTGATCGGGGCCAAAATACTTTTCAGCTTTATTCTCTTGTGCTTAATCAGACATTGACAACTTGTCAAGTAAGGGATGAATTTCATTTTGAGTTCCTCCGGAAATAGTTTGTCATTGGGATTTAGTGGTGAAATTGTACAGGTACGACTAAATTTAAATTAATTTTATGTATAACTGATATAGTTTTGAAAATATTTCGTGATGGACTTACCCAATCGTTTGTTCAACGGAAGTCCTAGAGAATATCTGTGATGCGAGCCAACCCACAATAGTTGAACTATTCATGAATGACTCCAGAAAAGAAATTTGAACAATTTGACGGGTAATTCTTCGGTACGATGATTTTTTTCTCAGCTCCTAAATTGGTAGAAACATTTTCCGAATACAAATAAATTACCCGTACCATATTCCAATAATTTTACTGCCATTTCTGACCTGGATATCACTAACGGCCATTCCAACTAAGAGATTTGTCAATACGATTGTAATTGTCCCAAGAAATCCTACGTACATAAGATTGGCAGGAATTGCATACTCCATATCCTTCACACGATCGTTGTCTTTAAACAAACCATCATAATCATCCTCCCCAATCATGAGGATTAAAGTTTTCACAAATCCGTGTGGAATGCTTTGGAAAAAATCATTCTACAAAGAAACATTAATAGTAGTAAGTAAAAAGCAGCATTTTTTGGATGATTGTGATTCAAATAATTTGAAAATAAAAAACACCATACCTCCGGAAACATGATGCACATGCCGAGTGCGAATGCTACAATCAAAGTTGCGAATGTCCCCAAGAATGTAAAGAAATTAGTCAGAACCTTGTGATTTTAGAAAACTGATTAGTAATCAGACTATCGATAGCTGTAGTTTAAAAATATTTACATCTGCGTAAAAAATGTATATTCGGGTTACAGAGGTTTGAGTACATTAACTTACCTTTCCGAGCATCTCCACGTACTCCCCATTTGGCACTCGGCTTATATGAGTCAAATGCATCGCCCAAACGAAAAACAATGCAAACTAGACAGGACGATAAAAATTAGAAATTTTAAAAGAATCAGTAATTTAAAAAAAGAATTACACAGTGCTCACCGCTGCTACAGGATATTGCCAAGGACTGGGAGTTCCGCCAAAAGCTGGAAGAAGTGTTACAATAAGGCTGGCAATAAGAAATAACCAAAAAATGTTCAAATAATTTGTCAAATATGCTTTGACATCTGTTTTGAATTCAAAAAACTCAGTTTGGGCCAAGACAATGACGAATAGAACTGCAGCAGCTCCACACACATAATTAAACGTGCTTTCTTCACACGTCTCAGTATTGTGAACTCCTGGATTCGCGGTATCGGTGGAGTTTGGCCCAGTCGAATTTGTTGAATTCAACGTAGTCGAATTGCTTGAGTAAAATTTACTGTAGGGACAGCTTATAATATAAAAATGGAAAATGAAGAATGTTTGAAACACGATGAACAGGAACTAGAGAACAAAATGACAGAAATTAGAGAATAATTCTCCCTCCTTTTCATATACTTTGCATTACATAGCATAGACGAACTGTCCAAAACCAATTTCGAACAGCCATCCATTTTAGATGAAGAAATGCTTGGACCCAAGGATGTGTCAAAATTTCCTTTCGACCTCTGACATTCAAGTCTCCATTGGCCAATCGAACTAGAAACACGAGTTCCGCCTTCAATCGTTCTGAATTTCTCCAATCCATTCTAATTCGACAAGATTCCTTTCTGCCGGTGACTGTTTCCTGTGATGAAGATTTATTAATTTTTATTCCATCGATGGATCTATCGTACAGCCATCTTTAAAAAAAATCAAAAATTAATATCCATATTCAATTTCCTCCACTCTAAATATATGTGTTGATTTACTCAAAACTTAATTTCAGCCGGCTATTGTCTTCTTCGTCAAACTTGATTGCCCTATCCATAAGTCTCAAGAGAACTTCGGGCATTCTGTCGTTCAGCAAATATCTGATGCAGTGGTCCGAGTTTCTGTCCAATTCAAAATTCAACCCAAAGTTTTAAAAAAAATCAAACGTAAAAAAATGTGTTATGATACTGGTAGTTACTCGAAAATAATATCCGCCCCATGATCCACAAGTTCCAAAGCACATTTTGGGAGTAGGCTCTGGGCAGCATAACGAAGAGGAGAATCTCCATTGTTATCCAGATCATTTACATTAGCTCCATAGTCCAGTAATATGTCCATGCATTTGTATGCTTTGGTGCTGCAGAATTGACAATGACATCCTGTAGAACCCAAATGTTATCAATAAAGTTCACATATTTATTTTACAAGAAAAAAGAGTGTGAAGTTTTGAAGAGGGTTTACTTCACGAAAACCTTTAAAAAATGCACACATTTCTTGACATTTGTCGTGTAGAATTTTACGTCCAAAAAAGTTCTCTACAACTCACCAGCATCCAAAACCCAATGCAGAGGAGATCTTCCTAAATAGTCTTTTTTATTCGGATCCGATCCAGCCTGGAGTAATACACGAATTGAATCTTGTTGAGCATCTTTGCATGCTATATGCAATAATGTCATTCCAAACTCATTTTGAAAATCAACTGGATGATTTGTTTCCACAAGAGACTCAACCAAATCTAAGCTTTCACCCTTTCTTACATGTTGACCGAGTTTTTCAAAACTATCTTTGTGCTTGTTATCACACTCTTCAGGCAATTCTGATCCGGGGATTTTAGATTTACCAAATTCCATTCTTCGTTGTTGGGAACTATTACTACTAGTCAATCTGGTAAGAGTTTCTTTCTCCATTGCAGATTGCAAAATTGTAGAAATGAAACAAATTCAGAAAATTCAAACTGATGACTACTCTTGCGTACTACTCTTTTCTTATCTGAGAAAATCTGTCGAGATCCAATTTTGTAAATACAGAAGGATTTTTACAGCCGCACAGTGCTCCCCGAGATGCTAGAAGTTGAACTGGAGACGAATCTCATTTTTTGTCTTCGCAACAATTAAATTGAATTGTATAATTGGTTTTTGAACCAGTAGGCATTTCAGTCACGATCTGTTAGTCCAATTCCCTTACTCACACCGACGTTCACGCACATGACTTTTGTGTTCCTGGAAATAAGATGAGATTTATCATATTCAGATAGGATTAACATTGTTGGAGAAAAACTAGTATTATTATTTGGATCACTTATAACTTACGAACGACTACAATTAAATATGAATGTAAAAAGTGGTTTTACCTTGAGAATAGACACGGGACGGGTCAGTTTGGGTTGCAGAAATACGTGTTCTGAGTTTTAAAGGCAATATCACACCTATTACGTGTTATAGTATTCGTACTACCATAAAATGTGCCATTCCGTAGGATTACAATTTTTAAATTGTTGAGTCGTGACATACTTCAAGAAAACCGAATGTGAGATACCTAACCGCAAAAAAATCCTGCAGACCGCACATCAAAATGTTTTTAAAAATCTGACGTGTAATGAATAATTGATTGTTTATTCTTTGTAGACATAAAAAACTTAAACTTTGTAAGTAATTGAGTAATAATTCAGAATTTTTAACTGCAAGCGTACACATTTATACTTTTGAGTTTTTACTTGAATACAAGTGCATGGGATAGAATGAAATAGACAGATTTTTAAAAAATTGGTCATTGTTGTACTCAGGTCACTAGGTCTCACCTAGTTGATCCGCTCCCGGGTGCTCAGACTGAAAATTATATTAGTGAACACTAATATAGTCTGAGCGGAAACTTTCTAGCAATCTGGGCTATTTTTCAAGCATTTTTGGAAATAAAAATTAAATTAAACGTAATGCCCGGTAAAAATTCTTTGAACTTCTTAATTTTTTATTTATTATAACTTGCGATCAATTTTGATTGAGAGTTTTTCTAGTTGTGACTTGATATCCATCATGTTATCATCAAGTGCTTTCAAAATTAACTTTAATTGTTCCTTCTCACAATCTTCTACTCCATACTGTTGCGAAGGAGCAGATACAGCTGGATTGACTTGGTCCATTTGTTCACTGCTTTGATTGTTAGCAATTGCATGCCTATAATTCTTCCAACGGATGGGTGCCAGAATAGTCCTTATTTTTGAAAATTTATCATGTTGCTTCCTCAGACATCTACTGCTCGTCAAATATGGGATGAATTTCCGCTTCAGTTCATCGGGTAGTTTATTGTCCAATGCATTAATTGGAGAGAACGTGAAGTGTCGTCTGGATAGATTACATTGTGAAAGCATGAGTGTGAGTAAAATATTAAGACTTTGAAATTTATTTAACGAAAATTGGTTGAAGAATTACCCGATTGTTGCCTGAACTGAAGATCTTCTAAGGACGTGAGACGCAAGCCAAGTCCCGACTCCAACATTACTGATAAATGTCTCTAGAATTGAAATTTGAGTGATTTGCCGAATCGCTCTTTTGATGGCCGATTGTTTTCGTAATTCCTTAAAATAAAAATAAGGATGTCCATTCGCCATTCGTACAATATTTCGACGATAATGTCGAATTTTGAGATTGTGTCACCGTATACGAATTCTGTAGGTTAACGAACCTGTATATCACTGACAGCTAGGGCAAGAAGTAGATTCATGAGAACAATCGTGACGACAAGAATGAAACCCACGTACAATACGTGTGCCGGGACTGAATATCCCAATTCTTGATTTCTCTCATTCTCTTCGAATAGTCCTTCATAATCAGCCTCCCCAATCATTATTATTAGAACTTTGACGAAGCCAAGAGGAACATTACTGAAAAAATCATTCTGAAAACACAGCAACAATTTCAATTTCATCTTGTCATTTCATTCATCCACTTTGTAATCTGTAGTGTACTAACCTCTGGAAACATTACGCACATACTTAACGTGAACGCAATGATGAGAGAGATAAATGTTGTAAGAAAAAATAGGAAGTCCGTCAGAACCTAAAAATTCATTACAACATAGGATTCAAGGCTTACAACAATTTAAAAATTCTATGCAAATGTTTACCTTCCCTAACATTTCAATGTAATCACCAAAAAATGGAAGCCGGCTTATTTGCGTAAAATTCATTCCCCACGCGTGAAACAGGCCAAACTAGAAATATTTCATGAAATAATTGCAGTGAAATACAACTATACATTGTTACCCTTACCGCTGCCACCGGGTACTGCCAAGGCCTTGGGACATTTCCAAATAATGGTGACATGGTCAGAGCCAAACTTACAATGAGGTTCCACCATAAAATATTTAAGTAGTTGGTCATATAAGCTTTTTTATCCAACTTGAACTCGAATATTTCATTTAGTACCATACAGAAAATACAGGTAACAGCAACCGTGGCACAAACGTAAACTAGAACGTCCGGTAAATTAGTTTGACATGAATTAGTGGGATTTCCGGCTTCGGTGTAATTCCCAACTGACGACTTCACTTCGGTGGTGTTGTTGTTACTGTAATATATACTGTAAGGGCATCGCCAAACATATATTTCAAAAATGAGGTAAGTGTAGAAATTCACGAAGCATCCCTGCAAATCAGACAAAAAGGTATTGGTACAATACTAAACTTCTTTGCAATCATTTTTGCGCAATATTTTTGGAGAGTCGAAACTTGGCTGAAATAATTACTTGAAATCCTACTCACATAAATAATGCGTAAGAGCCAGAACCATTTCCGAACTGCCAACCATTTTAAGTGAAGAAAGGCTTCAAGCCACGGATGCGTTAGAATATTACGTTTTTCGGCTGTATTAATTTTCGTCAGCTTCATTAGAATGAACATTTCATTAAATTCAGGAGATGCATTCTTCCGCCTGCGTTTTCGTAAGTGTATTCTTGGAGAGCGGCAATTAGGGACCTCTTCCCTCTGAGTTTTGTACAGCCACCTGCCGTTACATACACAACACAATGCTAAAACTTCAGTGTAGTTCACAATCACAAGTAAGGTCCCAAAATTAATCATGCATTAACTAACCCAAAGTCCAACCGAAGTTTGCTTTTGTCTCCCTCGTCATAAGAAATACATTTGTCCAAAATGCGCAAAAAAACTTCCGGCATTCTCTCCACCATCAACTGCCCTGTCTCTTCATCATCGGGTGTCTAATACAATTTCGGTCAGACTTTTATAAATTGAATTTTGATTTGACTCGTAGACAACTTGAAACTTACGAGATAAGCTCCGTGGTCTATTAGGACCAGTGCACATTTTGAGAGCATATTTTTGCCTGCCAAATCTAGAGCTGTATAACCATTCAGGTCCTCAGCATTCACAGAAACTCCAAATTCAATAAGTTTTTCCATGCATTTAATAATTTTGTTACTGCAGTGTTCGCAATGACATCCTGCAGACATGAAATGATGTATTATTACAAAGATATAAGGAAACTTGCGCTCTAAGACCACCTTCAAGTGAAAAATTATGGTCGCAGAACACATTTAGTGGCCGACCTGGTTGTAAAAGTACAGGTTTTACCTGCATCGACCGCCCAGTGCAGCGGACTTCTTCCAATCTCATCAACTTTATTTGGATCCGAACCACTTTCCAGTAATATCCGGATGCAATCTTGATCCAAATTTTCAGCCGCTATGTGTAAAAGTGTTCGTCCACGTTCATCTTCAAATTCAACCAACTCTTTCGCTTTCCACCATCTCAGTTTCACTTCTAATCCAACACAATTTCCCGTTTGAACAAATTGAACTAATTTTTCAAACTTTTCTTTAATTCCACTGGGCTCATTTCCCAAATTAATGGAATTCTTTGCTAGTGGAATATTCTGCACTTTGAATTCAGAATTTAATGGAGTGCTTTCTTCTTCCATTGTATAGTTTTAAAATTGACTTCGGCTGAGGCTGTGCGATAATTGTTTCAAAAATTGTGTCTCGTTGACAGTACAGTTAAATCAACTATAGAGAGAGTATCAAAAAATTAATACTGGACTGTGAATGCTAATCTAATTTACCCCAAGGTAATTTTACGTCAAATAATTTATGATGCAAATTATTAGAATTATAACATAAGAATAGTACACAACGCAAGTATTTGTTTTTAGAGATTCATGGTTTTATTTGTTTTGTATCACTGGCAAAATTGTTATCACATTTATCACACCATTATTGCATTAGTTCATTTAAAATATAGGGCAGACTTGACAAGGATTTACTTTTAAATTTTGGAGATACACTTGACTTAACGCTTTGTTAATTTTGGAGAGTTATCTCATTTCAGATTAGAGGAAGGATTAAAGTGTATGGTGTGATTAGGAATTTGTTATTGTTTTGTGATTAACACTTCTTGCCCTTACGAGAGCGGGCTTCATTCCGTTTTTGGACCTTGGCCAATCTGGCGCAGTATTTCTTCTTGTATGCGGCCTTCTCTTGCTTTGACAATTTTTTCCAACATTTGCCTGCTTCTCTGGCCGTGTCATATAGATTTGGACATTTCTCTTCCTTCTTCTTTTTCTGGGAAGAACAAGAAAACCGTACTTGTAATCCTTGCATATAATT
>JAQGCB010000726.1:0-19095 GCA_034698835.1 Protaphorura tricampata
CGTTTACGAACCACAATGTAAAAGAAATATGTTCCTATTTTGAAAGTTTTGCAATGCGAAGTCAAAATTATTCGTTTTCATTGGCAAGAAGACAAACCCCACTGCACTGAGGTCTTGGGTTTGGAAAATTTCTACTGTGTATGGAAAAGTGTGTTATTCATGGAGACATAGGTTGCGTTTAGTCACGACAGTGATAGCACAAAAATATTAGTCAGCAATATTAGTAATATCAAAACTATTGGTAGTAGATAGAAATTCAGTAAAATCGCAACAAAATCAAAGCTAGCAGTATAAGAATAAACTTGTATAACAGCACCAAAAATCCAGAAAATGTTAGCGATGTTAACCAGGAAAACAAAATCTCCTACGCTAAGAAGAGAACCTGAGGAAGTTTTACGTGAATTTGCAAAAAATGGTTTGACTCCAAAAGATGAAACTTTAGCGGAAGGGATAGAGTTGGCTCGATGGGTAAGGCAAACCCTATTCATTTGCATGCGTCTGCAAATTTTCATACTGAACGGATTATTCCTTAGGTTTTTGAGCGTCTCCAGCAACAAGACAATTACTATGTGAATCGAATGAAGTTCGGGGGTGCAACTACTAGAAGTACGACAATCCCAGCGTTTAGCTTTGAGATTGTGATCTACATTACACAGACAAATCCGAAAACCAAATTCAATACTCGACTTCCGACAAACTTTGAAGACATAACAAATGAATTTGCAAAAATTTTACTCACGTTGCATCAACAACACCCAGGAATTTCAGATGTACAAATTGTGAATAAATCCATTCACTTCAAAAAAGAGGGTCATGCATTCAATCTTATTTTGGCTCAAAATTTTGTTGAGCCTCGCAATGGGATTTTTTCTAACGAGGAGTTTATTCAAAAACAAACAGAAGAGACGATCAAAGAAATTGAACACGTTATATCGACTAACTCACCAAACATTGCGCGAGCAATCTCAGAAACATACGAGTTTAGTCTTTGCGAGTATCAGGCGGATTTTATGGAGTCTCAAAACACAGTTACTCATGAGCTCATAAGACTATGCAAATTTTGGAACAATAGTTTGGGAATTGACGAATATATTCCAGCTCGAGAATACATAATTTCACTCCTTGCAGTGGCCGCCGCAAGGACTACAGGTGGAACGTGTATAATTCAAGCATTCCATTTTTTCCTATTCCAACTATACAATTTTGATGAAATTGACGTGGAGTTTGAGGTGCCGGAAATGCCTCGGATTGCTCCGTTTCGCCATGCCAAACCAGTCATAAGAGATTCAATCAACCCTTATATCAATTTAGCTGAAAAGTTTTCCCCAGCAGCCAGACAGTTATTCAAAGACTTCTCTGCAGAATCCCTCTATCGACTCTACAAGTTTGAGATAGATAAATACAATAATTTTACATTGGAACAATTATTTGTCCCTCAACCAGTGATAATGATACAGTCCAACAAAGCCCTCCTGAAACATTTGCTAATTACAATTGAACCAGGACATGTCAACAAACCGGATTTGATTTTTAATACATCAGTTTCTACTGAAGGTCTACCGTCCTCCGAAACGTTTCGACTTATTGGAAGTCAGATCAACACTCTTGTAACCACCGCTGCTGCAAGGAGTACTGGAGATGATAAAGTAATTAAAGACTGTATTAAAAATCAAACATCGTTTGAAATTAAACAGAAATCTAACCTAATGAGAGTTCGTCGATCCATCGTTAAAATTTTCGGATGCCGTAAAAGATTCCGGCACGAAGACTCTGATGCGACTTACATTATCCCTTTCTGGGTTGGATCTGATCAGAAAATAGTCAAGGCTAGTTTGAAATGGGCATCGTCCTAAATTGGTAAATTGATTCGATAATCTTTATTCGCACACTGATAATATCCCAGCCCAGGCTAATATCTTCATTTCAAATGCTTCCAGTGTATTCGAATAAAACAGCTACAGAATCGACAAGTATTCAGAAGAAATCATCGAAGGCTTTACAGTCCGAGTATTTGATAGAAAACTACAATGCGGAATTGAGAGGACTTCAAAATCTTTTTACATGATTATAATCTAATTCACAAACCCGAAAAATATAATATTACAGCTCTAATTGTAAGTAGTGTAAACGAATACAAAGCCAATTACTGTTAAAATTGCTATGTGTAACGGAGAGGGAGAATAAAAATATACTTAGGAGAATTTATATTGTTCAAACGTATTTCTTGAACCAGCTTATTACATGGAAACATAGGATAAAGAATTGGGGTCGATTTGAATATTCTGCAGTGCAGCTTGATCCAGTGCACTTGGACAATTAAAACGAACTATTAACTGACTCTGTCAGCGAAACAGCTATGCAAATCTCACTGCCGTACAAACTACATTGGTCCCCAGCATTTGTAACACGAGTTCAATAGGAAAACTCCGAATTCTACGAATTTTTGGGAGAATTTACTATTCATCTCGCAGATACTACCATTTCAAATGTTGTTGTTAGTCATACAAAATAAATGCAGAACTGGTGAATTAAGGGGGTTGTACACACAAACATGGTTGAATTTGAGTTAGAGCGAAAGAAGTTGCGACGACGACAAATGTATTTCTTGAGAACTGAACGAAGCGATAGGAAAAGAATAAAAAAAAGAGATACCGGAAGGCATTAGCACACCTGCTCACCAAAGCTAAAGCAAAAAGATTCGACAGGCTTTAGTTGATCCATCAATCAATCCTAGTTGACTCTCGTAGACGCTTTGTCCTCAAAACCACTAACCGTAAAATAAACCCGCGGAAGTCGACTCGTACATTCTAGTACCCTAACATGGCGAGTCCTTGTGGATTATATTGACAATTTTCCAAGGTGTAAGTGGTAGGTACTTCACTTTTTCTAAAACTACTACATCATGGACTACTTTACAACACGCGGTGAAGGTAATTTCTCTTTGAGACTCTAGGGAAAACGAATAGCTGTCTTCTTATTTCTTACTCCGAATTTTCTGTATCTGCCATCTTTATGAAGTTTAAAATTTTCAATAGACCGAAATGGCAGAATCTGATGTACTTTAAAAACCAGTCTGACTTATTTGTTAGCTTTTGTCAAATATTCTAGTATCTTTCAGTTAAGGTATGGTCAAATATTCACTATTTCTTCAACCAAACGCAGGAGAAAACGTCGTCTCCAATCTGTTGTCTAAACTTTGTCGTCTAGAGAGATCAAAACCCGAACATTGTGTAGAAGTAGCCATTTCTCCCTGCGCCGCCTTGATACATTGAGAATTAACTGACGTAACATTATCATTTATCAAGAACAATTTGTACAGTACACACACGTAATATGTTACACATCGTAAATTTTGGGTACTGGTTCTGGTTCTGGTTCTGTTCAAGGGTAGAAAATAAAAAAAAACGGGATTTTACAAAGAATAGAAAGAAAAATGAGAATATGAAGAGGCAGGAGTTAAGCTCCTGAGTTAAGTTGAGCCTGAAAAGAAGTCCGAGAAAAAGGAAAGGAAGGAATAGAAATGAAATGAACAATGGGTTTGGTAGGATCTTTGACAGACGAGAACAAATTAGGAAGAAAAGCTCTTACTAATTGGCCCTGTCGCAAAAGTAAAAGTAGAGGGAAAATGCCTTCATCCTTTTCACTTGTAAAAGCACACAAGGACATACGTACATGGGTGAAGAGCTCCCTTACATTCTACACACTTTCATTTTCTACATACTGTTGCGTTCCTCAAATTTAAGTAATTCGGTTCATAGGGCGGTTACCAAAATTAGTAACTCTGGTAGGGAGCCTTACTGTGAGAGGATATGTAATGTATGTAAATATGTACGGTTGTAAAAAATTAGATCTTAAATTAATCACGTTGAGGGTATATAAGGTCTCTCTGTGAGGATGAAATGCACATAAATTAACTTAAATTCAAAGAATCTCATAAAATGAAAGAAAAATCTCCAGTTTTACAACTCCATGGCCCAATTCGCATACATGAATCCTTAAGTATGACGCTTCGTGTCAATTTAAAATACCTAGAAGCTATACTGTAAATCTTTGTAGTATGTAGAATACCAGTGAAAGCAAAGACAAGCTGGTGTACTTTCCTGAAGTAAAAAATCTAGTAGTCCTTCGCATCAAGTAACGAAGTAGACAGGGGATGGGTTGAAGTTGAAATTAATGCTTATAAAATTACAGCCATGCATAATATGTTCGTACACTCAAAGTCAACCTGTACAGAGTGTCCAAAAAGTTTGGACTTTGGAAGTGATTTGGCGAAGTGGAGGAATTTAATTTTGTACTGCTGCGGAACTAATGAGTTCTACAGAGTAGAGAATCTCAGTGTTTGTGATCTCCGCCCGGAGTAATATGCAGAACAAAGTGGATAAGCTGAATAGACGATTTTGCCGTCAAGTCTAAAGGGTAAATATCAAAACGAGTTTCTGCCTTGTGCCTCAAGATGAGCCAAGACGGGTCATTAGAGGAGACGAGAGTAAATATTTGTGTCAGATTAATGTCAGTCAAGTCAAAGTCTGGTACACTAGAGATGAGAAAGTGTTCAGGAAGTTTCTCTCTGGAGAAATCAAGGTTCAGTGAGTAATTAAAAATTCGCAATTGTAATCTGCAAGGAATTCTTGAAGGTAGTAGTCGTACTACGATCCAGAATCTTCCATGCGTCCTTAAGGAAACGGAAGGGACCTTAATTGGACATTAATTCTCACACAAATAGACGATCTTATACTTCCTTGAATCACCTGCACAACCCAAAGTTGAATATTAGCTCTTGCTTCTCAAGTTGTAATAATTTTTGAAGGCAAAATGACTCACTCAGATAGAATTGAGTGGCATAACTTTGGCCTTAATTATAGACGAGATGAGTTTCATGGAAAGTTTACTGGGTGATTTAGGTCAAATTTTCAGTTCCATTTTAATCAGGCTCAGCAACAGAACAACAAATGTATGGTTCTAAAATTTCAACTAATGTTAATGGTATAAAATATTTAATGGCTTACAATTTCCTCGGAGTCTCTCGAAGTAATTAATTTCAACTGAACTAGAAGTATGAGTACTACCTATGCCCGAATTATCTCAAAATACATACTGTGAAAATAGAATAGCTAATATTTATTTCAAACTGTGAGTGAATTAAATTGAATGTAATAAGAATATGAATGCGAGTTACTTACAAAGTATCCTACGTTTGCGCGTGTTAATATGCAATCAGAAATGAATACAATCTTGCTACATACTAAAACGGTGGAACTCGGTGAGAGTAGTCTTATGGATAAGCCTGCCTTAGATTCAGTAAAGTAACAAATTCCCTAAAAAATCTGATGCCCACATCTCCGATAAAGATCCCACAGCAAAACATAATGATAAAGTAAATAGTAAAATATTCAAATCGCTTTATAATAAAAATAAAAAAAGTTGGGACATCCGTCGATGCCATCTATTTTGCCATAATTTTGAAGCTTTCTACGACCACTTTTTTGTAGTGTAAGATAATTACGAGTTCATTAATTCTTTTAGAGTTGAAAACTACATAATTCGCTAAACGATTTTGTCCGCCACATTTCTCCAAAGTCTTACTCTTCTTGCAGTGAACAGAGTTTCATTAAAGTCACCTTGAAAAACTCTACAAATTACGTGCTACATGCATTCATCTTGGGCTGTGCATTGTCGAATACAAATTTTGGGATTTGTAATTATGCAACATGGTACTGTTGTGTAATTGTGATCAGATTGTACGATATGTGCAGTTCTGAAATCTCAATAAATTCATCAATACCAAAAACTGTCCAATGATCATATGTATTAATATGATGCAATCAAGTCCAAGAACCTCCAGACTCCGGGTATCAGGACTGGACGATCCAGGGTCTCCCTGCAAGCCACCTGGAGGCAATGCGCTGCCACAAATTTTAAATGATATGGTGTAACAATACACACGCACATCTGGAAGGCGGGAAGTCCTAAAAGTTGAACAAATCCGAATCGGAGTTTCAGTTTTCGATTCTCTTTGAAGATCGAAAGCGTCCCCTAGCCTAGAGGGTGGCTAAGATGAACAACTCCAAGTTCTGTAGAGATGAATTCCATTCGCTAGTTGCCGCTTGAACCCCCGCAGAAAATACTGCGACTTTCACCTCTTCCAAGATGAGGAGAAAGTAATCATACAAAGCGAGCATGTAAAAATGGGAGTGCGCAATAATAAATCTACTAATTTAAATCTGGATTTACATTCGTGAATAATGCGCGAGATGTTCGTACGCCGTCGATTCTAGGGTAGGACGGCCGGGTATACACACCGTAAATCTGGAATTAAATTCCAAATATGGATGGACGATATTAACACTATTTAATTGCTTGCTCCTTCTAATCGGACGGAAGGGAAAATAACCGCCAAGGCATAATTACGGATCTGTCTGCTTGTAATTCTTTGAATCGTAACCAGGAAACCTAAATTTGAAAACTTTACACTGCATGTATTCCAATCGGGTATTATTGGTAAGGTTTCTCTAGATGGGAATCTTGTTCTTATGTAGTTGCAGTTTCACCGTACAATTATAATTTAAAATGGAAGTGGTGTGGACAAGGTCTTACAATTACATGTATTCAACAATCATTTTTAGAATGAACACAAATGTCTTGACGGAGAGTTTCCGAAATACCCTACTACCAAGGTAATTTTGGTGTAAATGAGATTTTACTGAAAAGAAATGCGATTAACGTATGCAACTCAAATCAACCTGTTTCTATTTTTTAAATCCTTTCCATTTGAAGTGGATCGGAGTTTTTGAACTACTTTTCTTTGCACACTTTACGCAGTTTCCGCGGGTGGTGCGGGGAATAACCTTTTACAGCTAGAGTCTCAATTTTAATATTTCTATCGTACATTAAGTGAATGTCGGTGTCCTATTTCATAGCCTAGTCCTTCACGAGACCACAGACTTTCCCAATATTTTTTCTTATACCCGTTTGAGTATTTCTGATGCTTGGTGGACTTTGGGAACTCGATCCGTAAAATAGCCATTTCATGGTTTCTGACCGGACCAGCAGCGGCTGTATCTTATTTCTACTCTTACGCATCGTCCAACTGTTACATTACTCATATTCTCCATCCTTCAGAGAAAACGTTACAATGTATGGACAAGCCCGGGATATAAAATTCGTATATCGATGAAACACAGGGGACACAATCTTTTCAGATTTAGTGAAAAGTCAAAATTAGAAACGTGCAAGCTTTAACGACTCGGTCTTATCACGTATCTTTTTCTAATCTCTCCAGTCGTAATTCCTCCAAGAAAGGACAAAGAACAAATCAAATAATGTAACAATAAAAGTGAGCAAACTCGAAGTTATAGACTTGATGTGTCCATAAATGAGTGTTTAGTTGTTATTATGATTATGTCCGCGTAATCGTTTACATCGGCTGTGAGAGTGGAAGATGTGGTAGACTGAATCCTGATCTAACGGAGTATCTACCTGTGACAGTTCTAGAAATGTTGGCAATATTTCCACCGATGTGAAAATTAATATACTAAATATCTTTTAGAGTCTTTCTAGTCTTTCAACTACCTCAGCTTTCATTTCTTCTCAACATCTCTAAATCTTATATTTTAAAATAAGTGTTTCAACACTTGACCCATTCCATGGTGTCGCTTAGCATTCAGTAACAGCTATTTTATCAGGAAGCACCAATAGGCTAAATATACTCTACGGAAGTGAACACGCCAATGTTGATGAAACCAAGGGCATGAGGTCAATTCTAGTGTAAGGGAACGATTACAAATGTGAATACATTATTGTATCGGACATTTTGACATAAAATATGAGAAACTACATATCCAAGTATTTACACGACTAGGTCATCTGGGTTTTATCATATCATAACAAAAAAAAAGTCATGATTGGGCCTTTCTCCTCTGGTATTTTCTCTGAATATACTTTTCCTATCGGAATTAGAATTATTTTCAATGTGGAAAGAATTCAAATGGTGTAGGATGGTTTTGAATCGTGCTAAAATTTAAACCAATGACCTTTTGAAGAACGTCTAAAGTAGGAAAGCTAAGTTTACTTTAAAATGCGTAGTACATACGTTCTGTACAGACGAAAAAATATGTAAAAACTACAAATTGTCCAAAGCTGAAGAAGATTTTGTGACACTCATTGTGAAATGGTCATCGCGATGTGGGATAGGGATTTAGTCATTCATTCTGACGTTGAACGAAGAAAGTGAAGGCTTAGCAAATTGGACGTAGTAACTAACCATGTTTTCTCTCATCTTATGGTTAGTTAGTTGTGTGTGGAGCTCTGTGAACAGCAACGGATCCGGTTCATAGTCGCATCTTTTTACCCAGAGTGAGTAGAGTCTTCAAGTGGCTTGACTAAAGTGGCAATTCATCTCACGGTCTGTGAACACAAAAGAGAGGTTGATTTGACGCCTTTTTATCTCCAATCAAGTCCTCAGAAAAGGGAAAGCCGCCGCCGTCGCCGTCGGTGCAGTGGGACTATCACGCCGAATGAGCCAGCTTTCTCCAAGCTTCTCTAAGCCTTAACTTAAGTCATGTGTTCCGGAAAAAGTTTATATATTTTGCTTTTCTAGTTTTTGGCTATCACTTCGCAACATACATGTCCAGAATTTGTGTAAAATTTGGCAGAATTGGACAAACACCATTTTTAATTTTCAGAACACATCGTTGTTCTCGAATTCTATGTAACATGTATGTGCCATCAACCAAAAACTACTTTAAATTCTGAAATGGCAAGTGACGAATAACTGACAACATCTTTAGATTCTGTAATTTTGAGGACCGGGACTCCCAGTCCGAGGTTTTTGGACTTATTTAGTCTGAACAATTACTCGTCATGCGATGATCTGTTCTGTGACCTTCACTATACAGAATATGGATACTTCTGGTAACGTCCTTTCAACCTAACGAATAATGTTTCAAATGAAGGATAGCCTGATTAATATAAGAAAATGAATTCTGAATTAATAGGCCTGACTGCAACATTCAAATTTTTTTGTCGTACTCTAGCATCGAAGAGATTTTTCTTGAATGAATACACCCTTATTACAAGCCTTCCGCTCTGTGCGTGCACCAAAAACGTACAAAACATCTTGTAGGATAGTAGGAAGTAAGGGTAGAGACGAACCTATTTGGAAAGCAAATAATCCACTGGATAACCCCAACAAAAGCCAACCTAACGAACACTTAAGGAATGCTTTGGGAAATGAAATCTTATTCTAGTTGGTGAGTTCAAATATCTCGTCCCGTTCCAGTCTGGGTATTCATGGCGCACATCAAATCTCGACTGTTGGGAATCTTGAGGAAATCCGGCGTGTATTTAGTTGATTCTTTTTTGGTACGCTGTCGACTTTTTCGACGTAGTAAAATACAGTCACGGTAATGCAATGCGGTGACACTTTCAATTTCTTGAATATGATTTTCAATTTATTTGTGATTAGTTTGACAAATGTCAAACCGGGAGAACACGAACTTGTGTATTTCAGAATAGAGCCGACATAAAAGCTATCATACTCGCTGGACGTATTAACCGAATTGTTGATATCCGACATGGGATGGCTCCAAAGTTTTTATGACCACAAGCTGTATTGTTAATTTTAGGGAAAATCAACACTTTAAACAATAAATCTTTTCAGGAATAAATTCCTCGTTCTACGCGCTGGAATTTATTTAAAAAAGTACCAGAATTGAATAGGTTGAACTGACTTTGTGCGAACCACTTAAGTGAATCCAGAGAAATTGGTGGAATTGAATTGTACTAAAATCAAAAATGCCCAAATTTGCAATGAATATTAATTTTCTGTAATCGAAATCTTATCGTTAGTTTTATTAACTGAAATCAAAACTTTGTCAAATGTACACATGAACTTCAATAACAAGGAGAATCGATAGAAATTAAAGTATTACAAAAAAATTCTAAAAATCAAGATTTGATACGCAATTGATACGCAACACATCAAACTTCTTCTCCGCGACTCTTAAATTGCATTCTACAAATTGTGTGCTGCATTGTGCTGTATAGTTTGAGTCAAAGTATAATAAAAATAGTTAGGATCATTAGCAAAGACTCAGAGTTCCAGTTCCATTCCAACTGCACCTTTCTTGCCATGCCACATATGCTCTACCATCCGACTTTCTCCTTCCATCCAACCGAACGCGAGCTGACAAAGTGTTCTGTACTTAAGGTAGACGAAGCGTAAGTCACGGACGACAATTGTGAGGGCAGCTTGTACACTCCATTGTTCTTTAGCAATAAAAATCAATGTGATTTTCCGTCGACATGTTTTGTCCACCTTAACTCCGAAGGAAAAGCAGTATCATTACCAAACTTAACACTAATATACAGAGTGGTAGTCACCTCAACTCTTGTGCTGCGCTTGCCGGCACTATTACCTACCAAGTTTCTTGGACAAGTAGACCCACTAGACTTTTTACGGTCCGCCCTTGCATTGCGATAGGTCAATGGTTAGTAGTACGTTTAAGAAAACCAAGTGAGAAGAAATTACCAGTGGTTGATTAATAATAATCCCAGCATGGACTTCCCAGTCAAATTGGTAAGCTCTTTCCATGAAAAATTGCCAAATTATGGACTTGGCAATTCTTAATTCATCCAGAATTTCAACTTCGATTTTTTAGGGAAATAACTTCCAAGAGCAAGTCTCTACTAATGCTAAGATATCTAACGTTTCCCTACAAGATAAAATTTGACAGTCTTCAATGTAAGAGATTCCGAATGAACTGGTCTTCCAGGACTGGCCAGCGATAAGATTTGACCGTCAAAATTGACGTGAGGGTGAAGTACGTGAGTATATTTAAATGCTGAATAACCGAGCATGTCACAACAACACCACAGTTTCAATTATCTCACTTGGACATATTAGAATACTTACCACGACTGCAATATTGCTGTGTCTTGTCAAAAATATTGTTGTACCGGAAACAATGATCCCAAGAAAGAGAACCCGCCGAAGCATATCTTTCTTAATTCCAGCACTCTTTTTGGGCTGACATTCTGGACGTTCAACTCTTATAAACTTATGGTGCACATAGACAACATGTGGACTTTCTTTTTTGATGAAATTACTCGACTTTCACTTCTTCCTAACTTAAGACTGGAGATAAGTAATCCCACAAAGAAAGAAAGAAATATATTTTTGTAAAGTGTTCTCACGAAGACAACATACCATCATCTCAATCTCGTCCATTATATTAGGTAAAATCCAAGACATTTATTATTACTTTTGCAACATCTCGCTTCCTTGCAAACGAACGGATCTAAGAAAAAAAAGTTGGTGGGACATTATTTGCACCTTGACTCTGTGTATTTCGAAACTTCTGGATCCCACAATCATGTTTACTTTCTGTAGTTTTTACAGTCAGTTTACTTGACCACAACGATTTTTGAGTTACAAACATATGTGGTCCTTGAAGCGAAACCTAATCGAGCCGATCTAACTGACGAGACAGACAACTACAATGGAGAAGCTAAAATGTGGAATTGTGTCTTAATTGTCTTTTAAGATAGAGCTAATTCTTTTACGTGCTTAGCTCGGACGGAGGAACCTTAAATAAGTACCAACTCAGTGTTTGAAAAAAAAAGTTGAATTTGTCTGATGGAAACATGAAGCCATTGAAGTACTCTGAAGAAAGGGGAGTGAAAGAGCATTCAACCATTCTGTTTTCACATAAACAATGTAAGGTATTAGGTCAACAGCGTACAACACGTTAAAGAATGAACGGGTTGATTCCCATTCATCCAGAAGAATGAAAATAAAATGCAACCATAATTTGAAAAAATGATGACATTTTACAATCAATACAGTCCACAAAACTGGGACAAGTTTATGTCCAACGCATTCCACTCAGATATTTACTCCTTTCTTCTTAACTTTATGGTTGAGCTAAATATAAGTTAGAAACGAAACCGGTGGCTGAGGCGAGTACAGTTCACGTCCAGTGTACAACGACATCGGCAACGTGGACGGATATAACCTCCGTGGCAAAAGAAATTCATTTTGTGCCAAAAACAGAGCCCCAATATTCTGTGAACCCCAAAAATCTCATTTAGTCTTATGTCAGGACAGGAACTAAAGAACGAAACCAGTAAATGGTTCCAGAACATAGTTTCGGCCCCACAGAAAAAAAATAAAACTCAAACTCTCCTCACAGATCACAACACATAAAAAACAATCTCAACTCACTCAGTTTCAGTAGTCGTTGTAGTAGTTCAACCAAAAATGCACTTATGCTCAAGAGTATATCAGCCAATGTCGTAATAAAGTGTATAGTCAACCCTTCACAGACTGAAGGGGTTGACTCTGACTCTGGAACTAACAGAAGGCAACAACCAAGAAGTTAAAGTTCGTAAGGGAGAATGTCCCAAATCACGCTTCAGGAACATTGAAGTAGAAGTCAAGTCAGAGTCAGAAACATGAAGGAAACTCAAGGCAAAGGAAACTGCAGTCCAATGCTATGATATGACAATGGCACTAAGTTAGTTTCTAGATTTATCACTAATAGGTTCTAAACACATGCAAGAGACTTTCAATTTGAGACAATGGTTGATTGGTTTTGAAGCCAATTGGGTGCATAACATTTTTAGCCGTTGAAACAATCGAATCGGTCTTAGGAGAAAGTAAAACTGTCTCAAATTAATTTGATTTGCAACAATTTTCCCTTGCTTGCATAGAGCGCACATCCATGGCATCCGTGGAACACCAAACAATTTCTGCAAGTAAGAGGGATCAAATATTTATCAAAGCAAAGTGGGAAGGGTGTCGCTACATTTCTGTTAGCACGGAGAGGAATTGGATCCAAATGTGTCGAAATGTGACGAAAATAACATTAGTTTTCCAATTCTTGCACAATGACATAGTAATCAATACAACTCTTCGGGCTTGTATGCAGAAAAAGACCTCATGAGTTCGTAAGAGTCCAATTCCGACTCTTGCGAAAGACTACATTAGGGACACCCTTTATAAGTGACTTTTATTCTTACATCGACTTAATAGCTTCGAACTCACCTCCAGACGGAATCTCAGACCGGAAATACGGAAATTGAGATTCCAGGCGTCTCGCTCCAGTACAGATTAGATTAGTCGTGACATTGTCCTGCATAAATATTAGGTGGCCCAGACACCCCCGTTATCGTGTAGTTGAATTACTACAAAGAAACTGAGGCAAATGTCATTCACAATTCAAGCCCTAGTAACTGGGCTCGACCAAAACTCGAATCGTCTTGCGATCAACCACTCCGTAACTTCAAACTGAATTATTCAGTACGAGTCAATTATTGACTCCTACTTTTACAGTAATTTAATTAATTTCAAAAGTATTTCAATTATTACCAATTTGGTAACCGTCCCCTTAGATAAAATTATTTTAATCCTATACCTAGTATAGCTTTCATTTTTATATTTAAAATCAAACATACTAGGGGGAGACCAGTTGAGCCCCTTTTGGTGAAGACCAGTGGACCCCCTTAGGGGGAGACCAGAGTACGTATTAACGCTAAAAATGGTGTGTCAAAACCAATCGCTTATTTCTCCTAACTTCATACAGAATCAAAAAAGTGAGATAGACATGTTATTCATAGGTTTTTGAGTCTGTTTTCGCCAAAGAAATCTACCAATCTTTTACCAGTCACAATCTTTCCTGATAAAAGACAATACCCAATTTCAAAACTGCTCTACGGTTCAGGCCTTCGGGAAATATTGGCATGAGCGTCCAGTCTAGTTTTTTAAGTAACCCTCATAAACCGTATTTGTTCCCCGGACAAGTTTTTTCTATGAAAACATCCGCTCTTACCATAAAAGCCCGGATCGACTTATCCATGTTTAATATGTGTGTGTTACATAATATTAGCATCCAAGTACAATCTAAACGAAGGAAAAGATTACAAGTTTGGATGTTAATACTTACTTTGAAGTCTTTGAGAGGAGAAACACTCATATTTCATACACACACGTTCAGACAACACACAAACGTCTGCCTGCACCCTCTCTTTCGCTATTTACTTTCTTCAGCAGTTCGTGTACACATTATTGCGTTCACTAGTGCAAACAAAGTTCAAAACTTACTAGTATTAGCTACTTAAAGTCAGGTTTCTAGTCTCCCAATCAATTACATTCATACGTATACTGTACAGAAACAACTTCCTCTCTAAAGAATATTGTGTACTAAAAATACAGGAAGTTTACATTTGCATGGCTGTGCCATTATGTAATGTGAACTACCCACTACAAATCAAACGCTCAAGGGTTTAATATGTAGTAACCGGGAATCGACAGAATCACCGCAGGTCACTAGATTAGCTTTGCCCTCTTCTCTCCCCTCAATTTTTGACTATTAATCAACTTCTGAAACTTTCTCCTGGTCCAGAGAGGACTCGAAATGTGCGTTTTACGTTTTTAAAAGAGAGACTGTTCTCTCTCAAAGGGGTTTCTGCCCTTGTGGTAGATGAAGTTTTCGAGGTAGCTTTAAGTAACATAGGCATGCTCCTTACACGAGGTTGCAGGTTCAACTCCTGGCCGGTACACTTGATAATCAGTTTAAATGTCAAACTGGGTAATGCCATATAAACGGTCGTCAAAGTTCTTGCATTGGCATTGTTATCGCGACGGATGGCTAACTTCCCTGAAGCTTGGACTATCCCGCCAATACCAATTCTTCCATAGACGCCAAAAATTCGCAAATATATCGGTTTGAAAATATTCCTGTTACATTTGAATGAAACGCCGACAATGCAAACTTTCTGCCAATTTTTGTCGTAAACATTTGAGATATAAAGAAATACGAATGTTAATTTCGGTTCAAAAATCGACTCTACTTATAAACATTTTACCGCTGCTCAAAAACAGATTCTAGTTCAAACTTTTGTAATAAGAATAATCGTAGGCGTTATGAACAAGGTGCACAACTCCGTACATACAAAATAACAGCGCTCAGTTTTCATGTAGATTCTTACGCATGGAGTATCTCTTGTAATCGCAGACTTCAGTTTACTAGGGCTTCCCCTAACCCGATTTCACGAGTAATAAAATTCTGAATTTAGAACTATGAAAGAGTACATAATGTGAGACGAAGATCTTTTCCGGAAGAACATTTATGAACATATTAAAAAGTAATCAATAAAGAACTAAAGAGTAAGGATCCTCAAAGACCAATTATCATGTCTGATGTTAAATATAAGTATACACTCAAAGGGTAATAAAGAAACTTACTATGCAGTACTATTTACTCTCAAACACAGTTGACCTGCTGATACACAAATGGTGGACCTGGTCAAAAATCGGGACATTTGTACCGACTCGTTTTATGGTGAAGACAATTTCCTTTAGTGTCATACCTTAAAATTAGTACCACCGTTCGTCTGATTGGCTCGATGAAAAACTTGATCGAATGTTTCAACCTTAGATTTACTCGAATTTTGGTGCCTCTGTAATATTTTCAAAGGATTTTCTTGATCGTGATTTTATTATTAGTTGTGTGGTTCTCTAAGCCGATTCTCTTCAAAGGATACGCGAAGGTCCATTAATGATAGAGTAACATTTCTATTGTTGGAAATTCCAATTCCAATTATAAGATTCCAATGTCACACCCAAAAACCTTGTCCATTTTTAGATGCAATTCTCCATGAGTGACTCGTCCCTATAATTAGACTCATTCTGTGAGACAAATTTAGTGCGAAAGCTACAATGGAAATAATACAGACATAAAAAGAGCCAGTGAAAGTCGTCTCTGTGCGTCTCTTGTAAGTCTTGAACGGTGTTGAGGAGGAAGGAGGATAATAGCTCCATGTGCATTGCACTACTACTACTACTGCACCGTTCATCTGGTGAAAGGAGATCGACGACAGTCAAAAAATGAAGAAAGCAAGTCAAGTGAGAGTCCCGGCAGTCCCTCTACTCCCAAGAACGTCATCAACTCACTAGTCACTTAGTAATGAAATAAAGTGAGCTATTTTTCACAAAGTGATTTCTCTGACTCCCTTGGTTGGCTTTCGGCTTGACTACATGGACTTCTAGAAATAACTTCACAGGTTCTCTTTTTCACCGCGACGGCGATCTTTTTCTGCAACGCATTCCTTCAATATCCAAGGAGTCCAAGTCAAGTCGAACGTACACGCAGTACTACTACTACGACTACTTTGTTCATTCCTTGGAATTCAACTATGGAAGAGTGCAAGGGAAAGCATGGGAGTAGTGAATTCAAGACATGTCAGAGCATACATAGTAATAATAATATATCCCTTGCCGCCCTTACAATGCACAATGCTCCGCCTTGCCTTCCCTTGTACAGGACCACGGATAGAAAAAAAACCAGAGAAAAGGAAGGAAAATGACGGTGGAGTGAAAGTAAAGTGAAAAAAAGCCCGCGCGTCGAATGAAATGTAGTGGAACACACGTACGGCGTTTACCTAAAGGCCTCCAGGTCCCATAACACGCTTTTCCATTATCAACTTCGTTACACCGTTAACTATGTCATGTTGTTCTGATAGACTATACTGCCAGTAGGCAAGTCAAGGCAAGGCAACCGTGTCGAGACTTGACTGGTTCTACTAAACTACTTTTATACTATACGAGGAAGAAGTTCTTTCGCCCATGAATTGTGAGATTGGGCGGAGAAGAGATGAAGAAATTCTGAGGGCTTGTAAATTTTGAAGTGACTGGGGGTAGAACTAAAGTGTATTTTACAAGGGTTTTGGTATACTTAGAATTTGTTAATATAATTTTAAATTTAAACATGTACATGTAGAGAGGTATTTAAAAAATTGTTTTCTAATTGCTCATGGTCATGGTCAAATATTTCTGAAGCTCTGCTTTTGGTGTTGAGCTTTCCATAGGCCAATTCGCATTAATATGATAGAGTGAGCCGACAGCTGAAGGATAAGAATTGAAGCGGATTGACCTGTTCGATGGTACGATTGATATTGTATTGTAGGTTTCTCTTAGTAGAAGCGTAAATTCTTTTACATACCGTTGCAGATAGATAAATAGGTAAAGCTTTTTTGATTTGGCCAATTCTTTGAGAATTCACTGTTATAAGATTTCAGTCTGTTTTTGGATTTTTCTGAATTTTAACTGGGGAAAGCGCATAATGGAGGTAAACAACACAACAAGTCAGCAACTTTTATCCACTAAAACAACAAAAAATTATTACTTTAATTCATCATTTCAAATTTACGCGAATTTTACCCCCGAATAACAAGCTTTGCTTGATTTCCTTTTTTTTCAATTTGTTATGAATTGTAAACAGCAAAAGTGAAAGCGCGGGCGCCGGTTGGTTAACTTCTGGACTGACTGACTAGTTTTTTTGTTGGGTCCCTTCTTACCAGGCAGAACACACAGATTCTTTTTTCTTCTTTACTTTTCACATTTCGGGGAATTTAAAGGCTATCGAGTGTCTCGGGAGGAATACATGAGTCTTGGACGTCCCTGTGTGTGTTGCGTGAGAGAAACACGCGGTCGGGTGTCATGCCGTGCTGTGTGAGCCGCTCTGTGTGGGCTTGAAGATCTTCTCGAATCCCACACTCATTCCTGAACTCACTCCCTCTTCACTTACAACTCCACCAACTTCACTCTGACTTATGTACTTGAATCTCTGAAACTTACGTATGTTATGTAGTGATATCTTATTTCTCACAAATTACACAAATCAAAAGTAATTAAGACTTTCTCCACCTGACCACTTTCACTCAAAGAAAGTAATCTTCATTTAAAAAAATCTGGTCGAGAGAAAAATTAGGATAGTGTGAAAGATTTTATCAAAACAAGGAACTTGATTTACTCAATACATAAAACTACTGGCCATAATTTGTAACGGTGTACGTGCAGTGAAAATATATAATATTGGAGTGCACACTTGGATTAAATAGCCTCTTCTTACCCCAGGTGAGTACAAGCGCGCGTTTCGCGATACCTTCACATCCACAGGACGGATGATTATATTCCTTCACATAATTATTACTTCGCTTTCATTTACTTTCACTTCCGGGTGGGGAATTCATACACGTACACAACATGTAAATTTTCTGTCAAATCATAAGTTACTCCAGAAAAGAAATTAATTTTAAAAATCGGAAATCGTGCTCCGAAATGCTTGGTACTAATATTTGTATATAAAATGAATGTGTTTAGTCGTTATGAAATGCGTTTCACTGAGGTGAAAGGAGGTGGTAAAAGTCGGAATATGAGATGTTTGAACCTACCTGCCTTAACAGCATAGCTTAACATACTACAACGTGATTTTCAAGAAAAGCGTCAGTAGAGTTAATGCTATTCCTGCCATGAATTCATTCCTACAATCCGATGTTTTGTCAACACGGAAAACTTGTTGCTGTTTCATAATCCTATGTGCTTACCGTGCTAGCATGCTAGCTGTACTTGAATTCTATTGAAACACTGGCTTGAGGTATATCACTGATCAAATAAATTAAAAATCACGACAGCAAATTATAAAGGAAATTTGTAAACTGTTAAAATAAAACTCGAAATGAAGACCAATCTTAAACTGTAGTAGTTAGGAGCACTTAACAACTGAGAACTTGATTCAACTGATTTTTGAAAACACAGTTCTTCCTCAAAATTAAAATTAAATAATAAAAAAGAAATGAAAACGGCAAAAGAATGACAGTAATGAAACCGGTATCCTTCGGTGCGGGATTGAAGATTCTTTTGATACTCTGATACATACAGCAAGAAGTCCTGGTCTCTTACAAGTCTAAACTAAATGGGAAGCTAATTAAATTAGAATACTTTGATACAGTACTATCTTTAGCAAAGCCAAGGAACAAACTCATTAGCTTCTGTCTTTCAATTTCACGTCATGAGAAAAAAAATCAATCCGAACAAGAATTAATTAGCACTACGGACGGCATACACCGGGACGGAATAGACTGCCTGCGTGTGTGCATACACACCAAATCAGTTTACTTTCTTGAGAAGAAAGAGGATTTCAATTAGTTCATCCAAAGTATACAAGTCCAAGTCCCAGTATTATTAAGTCGTGCGACGAGTAGTATACTACGTTGTAAACGACTTATTGCGGATGCTATGTCCGTCCGTCCGTCCGT
>JAQGCB010000727.1:0-19083 GCA_034698835.1 Protaphorura tricampata
ACAGCACGCACTCTCACAGAGGTCTAGTCGGCTCGCCGGCCGTGACGGAACTCAGTTACCCCCTATTTGAATACACTTTATTATAGTTTTCAACTGTGGATGTTATGTCGACTTTTTATTATAATGTCATTAAAGATTTGTCGTAATAATACGTATTATACTTCCTTCTCTCACACTCCATCTAACGTCGTAGTCTCCGAATCTTGGCACGCATGGTCACACTTTTAAAAGGTCTTCCTACAGACCAAAGAAGAAAACTCACTCACACTCTCCCCTTCTCCATCACCATCATTCCGTTTTTGTTGATTTGCGAGGGACACTAATTATTTAGAAGAAAAGTGTACACAAATTTTCTGATGGGATGGGTGGGTCCTGATGGAGTGTGAGAGAATTCGTATAATTACGATCGAACTTCACAAGTTCGTTAAATCGAATAATTATACTTCCTTCTCTCACACTCCATCTAACGTCGTAGATGTTGAAAGCAAACGCCAAATCAATGAGCATGCCTCAGCTTCGTAAGATATCTCAAAATTTAATAAATAATGAGACAAAAAAAAAGACACCTCAAAATGGTTACATTGTAAATGTTATGCATATAAGTTTATAAAATTAGTTTAGAATAACAGATCTTGCAAAGACATGTCGATCATCCAGTGGACGATTATAAAACTTGGCGAAAGTGGAGGATGAATCCGTCCAACCTGCTCTCATTCTTATTTGATCATACGAAACTCCTTTCCTTGAGGCCGTTGATGTAGAGGCATGACGAGTACTGTGGGCACAAAAGACACTAGTATCAATCCCACTCAAAGACAACACTTCCTTCAACCATTTGCTCACTGTTTGTGAGGTTACAGGACTATGTGACTTGTCTGTTCCTAAAAGGAGTTGCTCATTTCCATTTCTAAATTGACATGTACGAGAAATATATTCTCGAAGAATCCGAACTGAACACCATTCTGGATTTTGTTCAAATACAGGCAAATAAAGGCAAGGTTGCGACCGCCCGGGCTTACTAGTCTTTAGAGTGTCAGATATATTTATCTGAATCGCGTTATGTAACGTTTGGTCAATATTGCACAATTTTATGCACTTTAGAGTCTGGACTCGTTGGCCAGTTGCCAAAGCTAAAGTTCCAACCAACTTTAAAGTTAATTGTTTTAGTGATAACTCCTCAATTGGTTCCAGAGATTTCAAATATTCGAGTACCATCTTTGGATCCCAAGTACTTTCATACCTGGGTCGAGGTGGCCGAATTTTTCCAGCACCCCTCATAAAACGAGCTATTAGGGGGCTATCTTTAATTAAGTTTGCAGCATTCCTTGATAATATCAGATTAATTGCTGCTCGAGAAGTGCCCAGAGAGCTAAAACCAGAGCCCGTTTCCAGTTGATTTTGTAGAAATTGCAATACATTTGTAACTGATGGATCATTGATTGGAACGCACTTACATTTACAGAATGTCCACCACTTTTTTAATGTTGAGTCGTACTGTTTCATAGATGACGATGCCAGAGAGCCAATTAAAGTTTCGACGGCTTCCAGAGGAGTTCCTTGCCTTAGGAGGGCGTTCCGGACAAGACTCCTGCCACCAGGATAAGATCCCTCTTTAGAGGATGATATCTGTTTTGAAAAGATAATAGATCATCACTTGGACCTAAATGGACGAGTCTTGTTGTCAGTAGATCCATAAAAACTGGAAACCAAGGCTGACTTGGCCAATATGGAACAACAATTATTCCTTTAGCCCTATCATCCCTAATTTTGTTCAAAGTTTTCAATATAAGGGGAAATGGTGGAAAAGCATACAGCTTTAAATCTTTCCATGAAAACGTAAAAGCATCGACTTTCCATGCAAATGGATCTGGGCGCCATGACGCAAAGCACTCACATTTTGCATTCTGGTGAGTCGCAAACAAATCTATAGAAGGAATGCCAAATGACTCTGTAATGTCATTATAAGCGTCTTTTTGCAATTCCCACTCTGAGTGGAAATCTGTTTTTCTTGACCCCTCATCTGCGAACTCATTCTCAGCAGATGATATATATGAGGCAAACGCCCATAGGTTTCGTTTTTCTAAAAATTGCCATAATTCTCTAGCGAGTAAATTATACTCGGGATATCGTACTCCTCCCATACGATTGATGTATGAAATAGCTGTGGTGTTGTCAATCCGCAATAGGATGTGACAGTGTGATAATTCACCGGCAAAGCATCTTAGGCCATAAAGAGCCGCCTTTAGCTCTAATATATTGATTGACTGCTTCTGCTCTAAAGCATTCCACCAGCCGTGTGTCTCACCTTCGGCCAAATATACACCCCACCCCGATTTCGAGGCGTCTGACTCTATCTCAACGGCAAATTCGTATTTTCGGATTGGATTTCTAGAATACTGGATATGTGAAATCCACCAGTCTAGATCTGTTCGAATCCTCTCCGTTACTTCCATTTTAGTTTTATAAGAATTATTCAATTTTAGAGCTTTGTATTTTTCCCGTTCGAATATTTTTGTATAAAGTAGTCCATAGGGAACAGCTGGGCATACTGAAATTATCTTTCCGAGAATTTTAGAGAACGTATGCACAGTCACAATCGACTTGCGTTTTAAGTTAACGCAAAGCTGTAAGATTTTTTGAGCCTTTTCTTTTGGAATTGAAATATCCATTCTATCTGAATTCAAAATGAATCCAAGAAATTTAATCTCCGATGTGGGACTCAATTGAGATTTCTTGAAGTTAATTATAAACCCTAAGGCTTCTAATAATGTTATCGTACACTGAATCGAATAATTGCATGAGTCTACATTCTTTGCAATATTTAAAATATCGTCAATATAAATGACAGATAATAACCCCCTCCTTCTCAGCCAAGCCATTACAGGACGTAGTACCTTAGTGAAAATTCTCGGTCCGGTGGACAACCCGAATGGAATGCATGTAAAACTATATGTTTTACATTTCCAAACAAATGACAAGTATTTTTTGTCCTCTTTATGAATTGGAATAAGGTAGTATGCGTCCTTCAAGTCAATGGTAGCAAGTTTGTCATTATTTGAAATTAAATTCTTTGCAGTGCGAATATCTTCCATTTTAAAATGGGAGTTGTGCAAAGATTTATTTAGTCGCTTCAGGTTTAGAATAAACCGAAATGTCCCATTTGGTTTTGGGACTAAGAAGATTGGCGATATAAAATTCTGACTACTTGTGTCAGATACCTCTATTGCACCTAGTGCTAAGAGATCTGAAATTGCAACATCCATTGCTTGAAATTCTTTCTTAGAATTTATAATGTTAGGAGGAATCTTCGTTTGATAAGGACGTCGTTTAAAGGGAAGGCGATAGCCTGAAATAATTGAAAGGACTTTTTTGTCCGAAGTAATGGCTTTCCATGAATTTTGAAAATATTGCAGACGACCTGCATGACTCACCTCTGGTGGAAGTGGTTCAGTTATTGATGATATTTTCGAGAGCTCGGATTCGATGGCCCGCTTCTCTGCGTCCGCTTGTATCCGCGGTGCGGGCCCTGGTAGTTTAAAGAGTCCCTAGGCTCTCGTGGTTTAACAACACGCGGTACATACCGCCTTGAGCTCTGCTTATTTTTGAAAGATCTCCTTTGAGAACTTGCCCCAGCTGCAGGGGTTCTAGATCCCGTTTTGGGATCAGTTAAATTCTTCTCCAACTTTTTCATATCTTCGGCTGTCTTTATCTTTATAGCCAGGTCCTCGCCGAATAAAGTAGAATCAATTTTTGAATCCGTCGATATATCTTTCAAGATATGAGACTTTACATTTGAGATGCACAGCTGTCTTCTTTTCTCTGAAAGTTGATGTTGAAGGTCAAGCAGAATTCTGGAAGCATCACTAATAGGTTTCAGCACATTCAGTAGATTTGGATCCTTGTTTTCCAAGGTAGCCAGAACGTTGATGGCTACTGCCAGTGCGGATAACCCCGACCCGAGCTGCTGTTGAGTTAACTCAGCTTGTGAGTCACGAGTCTTTGCATAATCGGGCAAAGCAGCTTTAAATTGCTCATTTAATTTGGGTGGTCCAATCTTCAAGAAATTTGAAGGGGGGTGATATTTATCCAAGAGCCCCTTGAGCTCATCCTTTGGCAGACCCGAGAGAACACATGGTTCCCATCTCTCCACAATTTGTGCGTGGAGTAGAGGACCAACTAATTTTGGTTGTTCCGGTCTTGCACCTAAAATCCCCAAGGATTCTTCGTCCAAATCCGTACCAGCATGGATTTCAAGCTCATCCTGCTGACCAGTCTTACTAGGACCCTCATGATCCGTAGGTTCAACATTTCCAACGTTGAAAGCAACATTCGGTGGAGGAGAACCTGAGTTCCCCTGTGTTTCCACCTGGCCACGTCTCCCCATGTTCTCTGTGTTATTTTCAACAGAGACAGGTGGAGGAAGAATTTCCTCTGTTTCCACCTCAGTGTTTTGCCCTTTACTTGTGTCGTCCAAAATATTGACACTGTTACTTCGACCACGTCGACTTGACCGACTTCTTGTCCTCGAACGACTCGACGGACTAGAACTAGAGTCTCTTTGGGGAGAATAACGAGGGCCCGGAAGCCTCCTCTTGATCTCAGACATAGTCGAGGTCAATGTGGCCAACGAATTCTCCAAAAAATCCAATCGTTCACTTCGACTTCTCCGATTTGGAGAACGGTGACGATGTTTTTTCTTAGATTTTGATCCCATCTCTGTTCGGCTTTACAGAATTACTGAAAAAATAACTGAACAGAATAGTGAGATAAGCTGACGGCGTCGCTGCTATTCCTCCGAAAGGAGGTGCGACTTAGATTATTTTATGTATAAATAATTGTATAAATTTTCCTTGTGTTGATTTTATTTCTCTGAATACTCACCAACTGAAACTTATACCAGTTCTGAAAAAATACCTTGATGATGAACACTGATTGATCCGATCCGATCTTCAACTGTAGAATTATTTTCTGAATCCGAAAAAATTGATAAATGTGAGGACTGAATTTTGTGTGTGTGGTTACATGCGAACACAAGAAAACGGAATGATGGTGACGGGGAAGGGGAGAGTGTGAGTGAGTTTTCTTCTTTGGTCTATAGGAAGACCTTTTAAAAGTGTGACCATGCGTGCCAAGATTCGGAGACTACGACGTTAGATGGAGTGTGAGAGAATTCGTATAATTACGATCGAACTTCACAAGTTCGTTAAATCGAATAATTAAGGTGGTTCACAAAAGATCCCAATGGAGCTGTTTCTATATAACCCCGCATTTTAATAGAAGATACGTAGTAAAATTGGGCACCTCATTGAAGCCAAACCAAGCCTAATCCATAATCACCTTTGAACAGAATAGCTGTAGAGTCTGAAATACTAAAACGACTACAAATGCTGCATTCACGTTAGCTGTGTTTATGGTAAACGGCATTAACATTTATTTTGTTTGTTCTAAAGATATTATCACGATTGTGGCCTCATTGATTGTACTGGCGGAAGGGTCCAGCGGTCGAGTGTTCGCAGCTTCCGCACTTCGCGGCCTACGTTTCTTCCAAATACTCCGAATGGTTCGAGTTGACCGAAGAGGAGGAACATGGAAACTTTTGGGCTCAGTTGTTTGGGCCCATCGGCAAGAGCTCATTACGACATTATACATAGGATTCCTCGGCCTCATTTTATCTTCATTTCTAGTCTTCCTAGCCGAAAAGGAGGTTCCAGGCACCAGGTTCACTAACTATGCGGAAGCCTTGTGGTGGGGCGTGGTGAGTGAGTTCTTAAAAAATAGTGTTGCTTTTTAGTATTTCTGAGTTTAGCATGCTTTTAAGTCGAAGTGACGTCTGGCTTATTTTGTAACTTTGTTCAATGTTAAAATATGAAGCAAAAAGTTTTGAATAATTTAAGTTTACTTCTCATTGTTTTCATTCAAGGCAGTCTCCCTAAAAGATCTTCAATAAATGTACTTAGCTGTTGCTAAATACATTTATTGTGCTGTGCGCTTAATTGGCTATTAGTTAGTAGCTTTTGATCTTTGGCCGTTATCTATAAAAGTGTATCAATTATATGGGAACTCTCTAGCTCGGTCATCGAAGCACATTTGAACAATAGACGTCAAAATTAAGACTCATGGTTCTGCGATTTGTTTGAATAACATTTTGAAGCGAATGTACAGGGTTTTCCAATAGGGCTTGACACCTTTCCACCAACCACTTCTCTATTTCGGAGGGATGGTGTGGTCATATCTGGAGACATTGCATATCAACAAAGCTAAGTTGTTTGCTGACAAACTGAAAATTTGTCAAAAAGTACTTTCGGAAGCTTCAAGACAAATCGAAAAATGTAATTTTATATTGCCAGCCTATTTTTTAGGGTAACTCCCATCATGTTCAACTTATTACAAAACTACTTAAGGCATTTAAAGAGAACAGCCTGTATTGATACTGATACTGAACTTTTTTATTTATGTCATCAAAAAAATTCCTCACATAATCTGTCCGCTAATCCGTTAATCACAAATAATGTGCGAATACTGCACTACACCATAATAGTGAACGTCAATTAATTAGAGTATTTCTACTATAAAGAAAAATCAGGTATCGTTTTTGTTAAAGCTCCTCAACTTCAAACAGTTTTTGCTGAGATTATGCGATGTAGTTATCTTTTTTTTTCTACTTCGTTGTAACAATTATTATGTTCACAATATTTGGTATAATACCGTAGATTTTCGCATCGCTTCGTTGAATTCTCATCTCGTCCGCCGCATACTTCCATAGTTACTTAGTGTTATCAAAAATTTGAGTCATCATCTGGAATCTTTTGTAAAAAAATAACAACAGAAATCCTCGTTACGGAGTGTAAATATCATTGTTGAACACTGGAAATCTATGAAGCTCACGTACACATAACTTTTTAGTACACTTTCACTTCGGATTAGTCGGAGGAGTTGGAGCGCTCAAAGCCCTGAAAAAGTGTCGCCTCACTCACAAGTTACATAAGTTGGTAAATGTAATCAATAGAAAAGGAGGTAATGAGAAACGAGCTTCGTAACATCAAAGGAGATGAGTGTTATTACAGAATTGCAATTTTCTTTTACCTCGCACACACATAAATATGTAGCCATTAGTATTATATACTAGAATCCAGCCGTGCATGAGCATATACGCATTGTAATTTTTATCAAACGAGCACTTTAGCTCTGATTGGTTTCTAAGTTCATAATGTCAAGCCCTGCTTCATTTTTCTGGCGTGTGTCCTTCGGAAATCCTTTTCTTGTAGCATTTGCATTTGTATTGATTCATGTTCGCCACCAAACACCAAAAAATTTGTCGTGAGGTTAATAAAGAAAATTTGCGTAAAATGACAAGATAAATTACTAACCAGACACGAAAATACACATTGTAGAGCATATATGCATAACCCATTACCCTCCAATTTCTAAGCTCACTTTGATAAAATGAAATCACGCGTCTATTTTTCTAATACAAACGAGGAACAGAATAAAGTCCCTGTCAATATTTTCTACTAGAAAAATGTAAAATAAACCCAGCATGACTTCACGGCGTATAGCGTACGAGTGTACAGTAGTCAGCCTGTTCAGCCGTTCAAGAAAGCCGTGCTGTCAAGCCAGACTAAAACCTTTTCGTACACAACAAATGGATATTTGACTAAAAGCAAACGAGAGGAAATTGCATCCGAGTTTATAAAACTAGGGAAGAGACGGGATAGTGTAGAATAGAAAACATCGTGATTCGTTATAAGAAGAAGTAAGCGGAGGAAAAATACTAGAGAGACGCCCCAAGATATATTAGACTTTTCTTAACTTGAAGTTTCTCTGCAAACTTTTTCTAAATATTGTGCAAAAGTCTCACGTATTTGAAGGCCTACGATTAAAAACAATGTGTATCTGAAAAAGATTGGTCCTTCTAAATTTTTGTCAGCTCAGAGCCCAAACGGTATGTCCAATATTTAGGGCACCCAATTCCACGTCAAGAACAGAATACCAAAAAGATGTAAATGAAACCAGAGGCATGAAGTTCTGTTAGGGTCAGGGTGTGTCTCCAACATATTTTTATATAGAAAGTTTAACCGGACTCCAAGCAAGACAAAACTAATATAAGATTCGAATATGGAATGCGGAAGGTCTAACAGCTGTCTCAACAGTTGAGGAGTCCTTTCCAAAGTTTAAGCTTTTAGCCCACTTTAATAAAAATTGACAATCCGATACTGCGTACTACTGTATATGCCGGACATTTTATTGTTTCTTTTTTTATCACCAAATATTATCTTACAAAATCGATACCAAAACACCGGGACCTTTCAAACCTATAGCGCAAACCTTAGACGGTTCTTAGTGATTCGGTCTCTGTGCAGAACTTGTCACATAAAACTTATGGGATGTTTTAGGATTTCATTTCTACTCTAAAATACACAAACAGCTACGGTAACAAACTAAAGCTACTTTCTCTGAACGTATGTAAATCATATTCACAAACTACTTGAGTGGACACTTGAACTATGAGATTTTCTGTGTCAAATGTCCACTCGCATGTCGCGAATGTCCAAATAATTGTCAAATTGAGTGGAACGGCGACATCCATAGCTCAAGTGAATTATGTACGAACATGACTCGGACTCAAGACAGACTCTGAAAGGTATGACGAGTGATTGACAATCGATGTGATGAAAACTTATTGAATAAGAAAAACTTCAGAAACTCGCTCCTGTCCCGAGTGTAAAATTCATGTTCTGTTGGTGTCAACTACGGGGTTAGATAAGGACGATGACACATAGATAATAGGAATCTAAAACATGACAGCAGACGTATGAATTCATGCGTACATGAGAGAAAATAGAAATTCCAGTGATTGGAATCTGATATTTTTGAATAAGCAACTGTGATAAAATAATACTGGTGAAGCTTGTACTAATTAAAATAGCACGGGTGAAATTTTGGGTCTTATACGCTGCATATTTTGCTGAAACGAATTAGAGATAAAGTGCAACCCGGACAGTTGAAAAGAGGACTTGCTTTCCCCATGACACACTTTAGAATTGATGAATGGAAATGAGCCGGAAGGTAGACCGTTGAGGTTCCAAGAGTCAAGAGTCAATAGTGAATTTATTATATGTAGTCATTGATAACATAACCCACACAATTTAACATGAAAATGTTAATCTGATTTATCAGTAGGTCAATTTCAATCAGTAGGTCCTTTCAGTCGGTCGTTTGCAGGGCATAAGAATTAAATAGGATACGAAAATATGCCATATGCCCGATTTGTATCCCAATTCTTTTGTCAAAAAGTACTCATTCGATCTTAAAAATTCCTGCAGATTTGGATTAGTATTTAAATGTTAAGACATAATAATTCCAGAATTTCTCTATTCGCATGAAGTTTTTTTAGTGTAAGATGCACATGATGGGATGGGGAATACTGCTCGAACATTAGTAGCTTCCATTTTTCAAGAACGGCTCTTCCAAACTCGAAAATTCTTTCAGATTCGGATTCCTCGTAAAATTTTGAGTGAGATAGCACTTACATTGTACCACTTTTCGAATTTCATAGTACACTTTTCTTGACAGAAGCATGCACATACTGTCATTGAAAATAACGCTGGGCGGCCTCGCGTAAGGTAATACATTACGACATCCAGGGAGATAGCATCCCTGGTTAAGAACTCTGGATCGGCGGAATTTTCTGCGACCAAATAAATAGATTTCTCTGCATACACGCCCTCACCACTCACCACTTGTGTCAAACCGCCAGACTCTTTCATCTTCCGAATTTACTCCACTTCAAACTACTCTTGCACAAGTATTCGACAGACTGACTGGATATGACACACACACAACACTGTACAGGGCAGACCATAAATTTGAAATGAACCACTTCTCTGAACTCAGTTCAGAAGTTCCGAAAACAAGCTCTGACCTAAAACTGAACCAACAGAAAATTGAGGTTTTCATTGCTAGTAGAACGATCAAAAATTCTTCGACCAATACAGTACATTATTATATACAATAGCACTAGCCATGGTTTTAGTAAACAAAAGTGTGCAAAAACATGCAAATACCATACACAGAACTAAATACCATTCCGCAATTGGATTAATTCTTCATCTATCGAACAAAACTTCCATTTTAAATATTTTTTAAGCCGTTTATAAATGAAATCAATTCTGAGGCAATGTTGTCCCGGAATAATTACTGAATCTCAACTGACTGACACCCTCGTAAAATTAAACAATCTGAATAATACGTTATGTGCATCCCTATGACTATGACTGCAGTGGGTTTCAACACTTTGGGTGTCCTAGTCCAGTATATCCTTTTATGCAAATAATATGTACACTGATGTAAACGCCTAATGAGTACCTCGTTCTGCGGTAAAGTTTCATTGCGATTGTGCTCGAGTTTTTGTTATTGAATAATTTTATCTTTGACCATGTTAACTGCATTGACGATATGCTAGGTGTACGATTTTCTCATACGCATCTTGACGTTGATAATTTTTAACATATACGCAAACTATTTTGCAGTAGGAGACTGATACAATATTACAAATAGATAAGAAAATAAAAACGAGCAAGAGAATAACAAAAATAAGCTAAACAGACTCTAAGACTAATCGGCAAGACAAAAAGAAATCTATCCTTTGAAAATCTAACCCGAAAAATATTCTCGTCAAAACTTTTGCTTCTAGCTAAAACGATTGTTTCAAGAATCATATTAAAGTCAAAATTGAGTCAGCTTTTAATCGAATTTTCTATCGTAGACAACACATATTATAAAATATTTTCTTTGTGTGCTTTGCCCTACAGCCTTTCGTCTCTTTTGATCTGCTCAACTCTACGAAAAGAGTTTACACACTTCATTAGTTATTAGGATTAGAGACGTTATTTTAGCTTGGTGGTACATACGGCCCTTACGCATTCGTTCAGATGCGCCGCTTTCTTTGGAATGGAATATTTCTATCCACTTTTGACTATTAAAGTTCGAGAGATTCTTCTAATTGTTATGTGAAATTAAATACATACAAGAAATCAAGACATTTGCCTCATAACATGTGTGATCGTAAAAGGAAGATTACATAAATTCATTGCTCTCAGAATTCACTGAACTTTTTCCACTGAATCTCTGATCTGTGTAGCACGCCTTATCACACCTACTTTTCTTTAATGTAGAGAGAAATGCTGTGTAAGTATTTTTATATATTGAAAATGGAAATGCTTCGGTTGGACAAAAAAGTACACACCGTAAATCTTCTGAATCTATAAATCTTCCTCCGTCTTGAAATTCTCCTTCTATAATGTCGCAATGTTTCACGGGTATTTGACCAGCATCTGCTACCTTCATCTGACAACCAAATGTTGGCTTTTTGGCTACAGAATGCTACTCCCAATTTTGTTATGAGTTTAATGTGCCTTGTAATAATTCCGATGCTGGCTTTTGGCTTGTGCGTAGTTTGAAACGTTCACATTTTTATTAGATATTTCTATAGGATTGAGACAATTATGCTTATATGAGAAAATAAATTTTATACCAATCACTGTAGATTTGTTTTTAACATTATTTCTCTACCAGCGATTTAATCGCACTCTAAAAATTTTCGACGGTTATGACTAATAAAAAGGAGATCAAAGTTATTGCTTTTTCTTCAGACGCTTAAATATTGAGTGGAGATTTAATTAAAACTACCTTCTGGTTCATAATTATTTAAAAAGAGTCTTGGAGGTGTGAAACTTACAGAATTCGTCAAGGAATCACACCCACACGAAACCTAATGTAGTAGAAGTCAACGTATTAACCGTACACAACCATAAAACAGACAATGACTTCCGACCTATGCTTCACTATCGCCATACGCAAATAAATGATAAACACTGTTTGTTAGCTTTTTGGGAGATACCTGTCATTTTTGCTTCTGAAAATGTATATCCAAGCATTGAATGCAGACAAACAAACAATTTACTACTGTTATTGATGATATGAAAGTAAGCTTCCATGTTTAATGTGTTGACTCAGTGCGCTTTTTGTGTTCCTTTACTCTGTCGTTCGCATTTCTTGTTTTTGCTTAGCAAATAAATATTGACTGACGCTTGAGTATGACGCGAGGGCCAGTGCATTAATGTAACATGATACATGTAAAGAAATACCACTAAATTGTTTTCGTTGTATTGATTTACTTTTGACAGATCACTTTGTGTACAGTCGGCTATGGAGACATCGCTCCGGTAAATTGACTTTTTATTTTTATGTAGAAGATTTAAAAAACTAGTTGTATCGCTATATAGTCAAGCGATTTTCATCATTCAAACCCCAAAAATGATCCACACATTACGTGCAAGAGTGTTATAATATGGTGCGGATACTCGAAAGCTCTTCAGGCATAAAAAAATCTCTTATTAAAATTCTGATATGTGCATTTTACAATTGAGCTACTATTATGTGCGATGATTCTCAATTTAAAAATTCACTATTTACTTAGGCTTATTTTGCTTTCTGAAATTTCAGACGACTTGGATGGGAAAACTCATCGCTTCCTTCTGCGCTCTAATGGGCATCTCATTTTTTGCACTACCTGCTGTAAGTCTTGTACTGATGGTAACTTATTTTCTCTAGTAAAGTCAAACGTACCCAGGTTGAAACGATTATTTCCGTAACGTGCAAAATTCCGACTGGAATTTTATGAATGAATGAAGTATTGCGAAAATAGCCCCGGTTCAAAAAGGAAAACCAGGTCACTGATATTTTACAACCTATTACATCAGTATTTTTATGAACAAAGCTTTCATGTTGAGATTGAATGATTTAAGTGACATTTGATAGGTAGTGCACTTAAATTTTAAAATAAGTACGACCGACTAAAGTCATAAATAACTAAAGGTGTTCATTTCGTAATTGTCCGGCCGTTCCGTTTACCTCATTTGTGCGTGTGCTAAAGAATATTTTATGGTAAGTGGTTATATGATATCCGTTCTCCCATCGGCCACTTTTTATTACACAAAATTAGGATTTATAGGCAAAATGTTCTGCCCTTATGTTGTACTACTTTTATTGGTCCATTTCCTATGGCCTCGTGACGACGAGAAGTAAAAGTAAAGTAACTACTTTCACTGCACGACCTGGTTTGGTGCACTGCCCACTGACTTTTAGAAAAATAACCGTAAATGGTTGGAATGGTCAGTACGACTAATATTCATACGTGGTCGGAAACACCTATACTTAAAATTACGTTCATGGAAAAAAGTTGAACTGTCTGACTACGGAACGCCTCAAAAGTAGTTGAGTTAGTGACGCTTGACATTTATGTTTCACTTGGGGGAATTAATTTCAAAATGTAAAAATTCGTTTCAACAGCCGTGAAACAACCTTGAATTTGTGACCTTCGATGTGTTTTATAAGAACTCAATGTACGCACGACCTTTATTGAAGGAGACAATTTTGGGTGCTTCTTCTGATACCAAATGGAATTCTTTATTTGTAGACTTCTAGGAGTTGTAGTTGTGCATGTCGTGTAGCATAGGTACGAAACTGTTCAAAGTCACGTACAGAAGGGAATCCTGATACTCTGTTTCATTCTTTTATTTTCTTTGTGTTGAACTATTCAGTATTCCTTTCTTGTGAACCTTAAGCACAGCTACTTACACAGAAACCCATGTCTGTTACATTTCGAGAGAGTCTCTAGGACTCATTTTAATTTATTTTTACTTTTAATGTTTACAATTTAATTTGGAAAAAAAAGTTAACGAATGGTGTCAATAATGGAACCGGCATTAGATAGAATAAAAATGTATTTGTATACCACTCGGTTTTTGAAGAGAAAAAAAAAACGTCCTTTTTTCAACTACAGAATACAGGAAATTCAGAGAATGGCGGTGAACCAATTTGTTGTTAAATTCAAAAGTATTTGACCTCTAACCTTTAAAAAAAACCACTACGTACAGCTCGAAACATTTCTTTGAACTCCTTGAAGCCGAGATTTCGTCTACTTTCCAATTTACGGCAGTGGTAGAAGGGTGAATCGATGGATGTAGAGAGGTTATATATGTACTTAAGTAGGCACTCATGATACGAGCCTCCATCATTAAGCTCATAATTTACGACGATAGAAATGATTATAGGAACTTGAATGGAAAAGTCAATAGGAGGCAAATCGCTTTGAAATGAAATAGCCTATTATGCACCAGCATGAGTTGATAGTTGAGGTCATATGGGAAACAGTGTTGTAACCATCATACATGATTTCAACCATATAGCTTGTTAAACCTAATGTATTCGTAGAAGAGTTCCTCAGAAATTGTTAGTAAAAAAACTAGGTGGGTCGTGCATTCTGCATCTATATTCCCCTTAATCTTACATTACGTCTTGATCCATCCTTTAATGATGTTTTATTGCTTTCACCAAAAGGGAAAGCCACAACCCCGCACTGCAATGTACCGCATAGTTCATATACATAGTTCTAGGTTGTCTGGGTCAAAATAAATAAATACCGGATTACTATGTCTTAAACTGATGAAGACTTGAGGAAGAATGAAGCTGCTGTTGGTTTAAGTCTAATAATTAATCAAGGACCCACGCGGTTCAGGTCAAATGTAAAAGACAGTACGGTTGAGTGAAATAATCTTGGGCGGTGCGGGCGGGTGTGGTAATACCATACGGACCTTCTCAAAAAAGTTTGTAGAGAGTGGCGATCCATCACAATCGCTTTTCCTCAAGCCACAACCGACATTTGCATAAAATCGATTCTGAGGAAATCCAATTTGTGGGCTGAAAATATTCACTTAATATTTTCCTATCTCCAGATCTTTTCTTTGTCTAGACGAAGATGCTCCTAGAATTTGAATTCACCCGGTAGCTGTTAGGTCAAAATTTCTGGGGCTTAGGTTAGTCGTGATGGCTTCATTTAGTTTTGAATTTGATGGTCGAATCGAATGGATTAATTTTGAAGAAAGTAACAGTTTGAGGGTGATGGTTAAATTAACATGTACCAAATGATGAAAGAAGAATTACCGCAAGCATATTACTAAAATTGCTCCCAAGAAATATTCGTGTTAGTTGCCAAGGACCTCCGCGCAAATCCAACCTTGAGAAAACTCACAAGAAAAGTGCCTCTGGATTTTCTATTTGTCTTCCTATTACATGTTAACTCATAATACCCTGGTCTTGTCCTCCATGAAATTCTCACGGGTACAAATTAAGGATTCCTTGTGCGTGGAGAGAGTTTACTTGATGACTCTTCTTAGCTCTAAAGTTTCATTATTCCGGAAGGTAAATAAATGATTAATTTAATATAGGGGATTCTTGGCTCCGGTTTTGCACTTAAAGTTCAACAGCAGCAAAGACAAAAGCACATGATTCGCCGACGGCAACCGGCAGCTACCCTCATTCAATGCCTTTGGAGATGCTATGCAGCAGATGAAAATTCTTGCTCCATTGCCACATGGAAGGTTCACTACACACCGTTGCCTTCACCACCTGTGTAAGTCTCACTTTTTGTTAATTAATGAATGAATGGTGACGATAACATGTTTAGTTTAATCTTGTCGTAGTTTTTAGTCAAGTACTACTTCAGACAGCAAATATTTTTTAATATGGGTGTAGAGTTTCAACAGAGTGATTGGAGTTTATCTTAAAAAGGGAAAATCAAAAGGGTTTTGGTCAAAGAATGTGAAAGTTTCTCTAGTTCAAGCCCTTTGGCCTTAATCGTCTGACTGGCAGCCTATGACCGTAAAACCAAGAATTTACACAAAAGAGAATTTAGACTAGAAGGCACTTTCTCTTTTAGTAGTCGAGAAACTTGAAAGTTTTGAAAGAAAGCTCTGATTAGTCACACAAAACTTATCGTGACGATCATTCCTTCAGCTTTCAAACTTGATCCTTTAGTAGGAATGCAGTGCTAATTTTCCAATTCCAAAAGTTTTCTCTACATTTCCTATGTATGTTTGTACTGTATAAATATTCTATGTAAAATTCCTTACGTTCCTCACTCTGAGCATTCTTATACGCACCCACGCGTTCAAAAATTCTGTGAATGCTCCATACATAAGTTTACTGTTACAATACAGAGAGAGTATAAGATAAATTCTTACAAAGGAACATGGATAAACCATGTACATGTGCATATGTGCTATATATACACATGCTATGCTTCAATGGGAATTCAATTGACTCAACTTGAAGGGATACCACTACTACAGATGACACAGAACCTAATCATTGGAAAACACTGCAAAATGTGTTCTTCTTATAATCAAACTTCATCTCATCCGAGATCAGAGCTTATGTTGAGATATACGTACGATATGTAACCTTTGTCAAGCATCAGTGCTCGAAAACGTATCTCTATCTCCTATCTCCTCACGGCACTACGACTTCACTTTCACCAGGGAGTGAAAAGAGAAAGTACGTAGTAAGGCCAGGACCGTGGAGTGCCACGCCATGCCATGCCATGCCGTGAGCTATGCAATTTTGATGAGGATTTGCAACCAAATGTAATGCATGACTTAGCATTTTGGATTTGACGGAATTCGTAAAGACATGGAAGAAAAGTTTCTCTAGAGAGGCAGATAGAATAGAATAGTGTGAAATGAGATGTGGCGGAAGGTTCTTCAAAGGTTCAGCCTTACTTCAGACAGGATCTCAACTTAAAAGTTAATTATGAAACTTTACAGGCATCATATCCTCACCCAGTTGCAGACGCACATGCCTTTCCCAACAAATTATCAGTACTTATAATCTGATTAAAATTCCAAAATGTAACGCCGAAATATCAATATCTCCGAGCGTACAGAATTTACTCAATTTTGACTACACTTGTATGGGTTCTGATTCTCAAATTTCAAATTATAACCTAATCTATTCAATACCGATTGGATGGATTAGGGAATACTAGCTATTGCATTGCTGGGCGTTTATAAAAGTACTAATTTTCTAGTATCCGAAATTGAAATCAGAATTTAAAGCTCTGTATCAACATTTATTTGTAAATTTCTAAATATGCAACCTGTCCAACTAACGACCAGTTTCGCTTCATCCGATACTACGGTAAAACAATACATTCCCTGGAGTCAGATGGAATCCTTTGTATCACGCCAACGCAATTTTCCTCGCTTGGGAGAGCTTTCATTGAAGCTTTCCATTTACTGATGTGTGTGGGTGGGTCTAAAAATGACACCGGAAACATGAAATATCAATTTTTGACTTTTTCTTAATGGAAAACATAATCTCGATGCTGCCAGTATAATTTTAAAGAGCCAGCGGTTTATTCGATATATAATTGGCATTTGTACCTGATTCTGTGATAGTCGCTTGAAAATACTTTTACATGATCGAAGTATTTCCACAAGTTTACTTCATAAAACTTATCTTGTCTGTCTAGGAATATGTGCCTGGTTGCTTAGATACATATGCATTTTTATATTCAAAATCCATTGGATTCAAGAGAGAAAGAAAGAGTTATATTTTGTATAGTTTAATCTGCGACACACTTCTATGGGATTTGAGTCTCAAGTGCTATCTTATTTTTTATTCTTCACTCCCACAATGGCGAGTCTCTCAAATTCAATCCTTTCACTTCAGTCGGGTTTTCCTTGGAATTCGATTCTTCCATTCAACCCATTATATATTTTACGGCGTAAAATAAATACGAAATAGCAAACTTGAGATATCAGACCACTTCAAGAATTTAAAGATGGAAAGGAGGAGTAGATAATCTGCTCCAAAATTCTTAGTGCGACACGGATTCTAAAAATGAAGTATCCTTACACTCAATATCTCTTTTCCTTTGTGCTTCCTTTGTACATGCTTTACTTAATGTACTGGAAAATACTTTGATACCTTTTGGATTTTCTGGGATTAAAGTTCAAGGAATTTTGCTCTCTGGTAGAGCAGAAAAGGTTTTCAAAATATATACGATAGGATGGTTTCCATCATTTGTTTTGAAATGCGTGTTTCATAAGCTTTAGCTAACTCCTTAATACAAAGTAACCCCGTATGGGAAGCGGCCAAAACAAAATTCAGCCAAGACAAGCATAGCTGCCGGAGGGATCGAACCCTCATCATTTCAATTCTACAATTACATTTCACCGTGTTACAGACTAAGACTTCACTCCATATGCATAATATCTGTTATATATCGATTCATTCGAGTTTGTCGATGAAGCTGGCTGAAGTGGATGAATCCTTATATTCTCTTCTTACTTCTTATCCTTCCATCTCTTCTTGACACGGTTCATTAAATAAAAAAAAAAGATTTTACCAATGAAGAGTGTGCTCCAGATCTCTGAGCTCATGACTGACAAAGTATTAAAAAGAAGACCTCGTATATATATTTTTTATATTTATTCATTCTATTTGCGAACTTTGAAATCCTCAGAAGAACCTTGGAAAGCAGGGACATTCGGGACGGACAATGTTTATTCAATCATGCTCTTTCTCATATTTCTTCTAGTTTGTTCAATTCTTCGTGTCCTTTTCTTATGATTTCAGGATTAGGTCTCTCTCTTTACCTAAGGGACCTCATGAGACCCAAGACTCCTCTAAGTAAATAACATGTCATGAATTATTCTGTGTTATCTATACTGCGTAAAAAAGCTTTAGTCCAAAAAAAGTACTGAATGTTTAGACATCATTGCATTGTATGCTATGCTTTTCCTGTTTAATAAGAGAATTACTCTACTCGTTTTTAGTATGACATATGCCGGTGTTTCTTTTTGTGGAATTGAAGTTTTGAAAGTGCGGCTGTTTTTGATATTTTATGAAAAGAAACTAACAAAACAATGACGCCACACACGAACCTCAGAGTCAGAGGTTGTCAAAATCCATTGTTTAACTAGGAAAGTGGGTAAATTGGTTGTAAGCATGCAGGGGATGAAATGAGATGGATGCGTGCCGCGTGTTCCGGAAACCGCCATAAATGCAAGTTTATGCTTCTCATCCGCAACGATCCTTTCTATTTTAGCATACAGTTTTTGTGAGGTTTTCCCCTGGTATGTTTTCTATTAGTGTTACATCCCATGAATAAACCACAATTCTGCAGTAGCTTTCCCTGGGTTGGCATTTTCTTTTTGATTTCCTTTACGGCTTTCTATG